>APFE030493280.1:0-28118 GCA_000404065.3 Pinus taeda | reverse complement strand
TGAATGTCATAGTGAACAAAGAATATTTACCACCACTCATTGGCATGATGTATGAGTCATTTTTTTATAATGGGTTAGTATCACTTATGGCATTTATCATCAGTATGTCGTTGGAAGCTTGCCATAACTAAGGTGGAATACTAGTTGTTTCTTGTGAAAATGACTCCTTTTATATGATATACCAAATGCATTCAGTAAAAACTTTAAAATAAATTTGTAAGATACTAATCAACTTGATCTCTCTCAATTAACTAGTGTAAGAACTTCATGCACACCTTTTTAAAGAGCACGAACTAAAAAAAAAGATATCATATATTAAAAACAACATGACCTAAACAAAGGATAACATAAGCACCTTTCCACTAGCATTGTGACCATTTCGCTGCCATTTCCAGAGCTTGTGCACAATGTTGGAAGCCAATTCCATAATGACAAATCCTGAATTAATATATATTAATCTCAAAATTTACAGTTCATGAAAGTATAAAGTGATTATAATAAAGAACTAAACATATACAAAGAAAGGCTCTTGTTGTAAGCTAGAAAAATGAAATGTACTAATTCTCACTTTATATCCAACCTTTGCAGGAAGGCATTGGGAATCAAAAGCTATGTGCCAAAGAATGCTCCAAAATCATACATGGCATGACACTTAAACTGAGAAGAAATAGAAACTTTATGTACCAAGCTAGAGGTTTTGAAATAACAGTGTGAACAATTCAACAAAATTAGGAGGTCGATGTCCTCAATGCTCATGTGCCCTAGATAGATTAAAATTTTTGATAAACTAATAGTTTATGACCATGAAGCACTCATATTTGTTCATACAAAAGAAAATATAAGGTCAAGACCCAGATAATATCCATCAAATGGGAACCTCTGAAGTGCATTGATTTGTAAGACATAACTACTCAACAACAATAAAAAAAGATATAAGACTGAATGAGTTGCATATTAAGAAATATTGAAAGGTACAGGCTCATATGCACTAACAAGGACAAGTACATATTTACTGCCCTTACATCAAAAGAAAATGGAAATAACCAATGAAACTTCATAATAAGCTCAGATTGATACAAGATATTTTCCCCCGGTAATCCATTATGAGTTATTCAACCAGGGATAATACACACCTTGTTTGCTGGTAGGTTATCTAAAAGTCTCAAGGACTTGAGCTGAGCTGTTCGATTATTTTGGTGGGCTTCCAACTCTTGTTTTTATCTACTGAATCTTCTACCACTGTGAACTTATCTCCAACACTCCTAGAATCCACTCCATTTTGACAAACAAAAAAAATCAATCACTTTCAATTGTTTAGTTTACACATTTCCAACCATTATTGCTTTGAATATGTCCTTTTGTTGAAAATAAACAGGCATATTCATATTCAAAAGCACAAAAAATCATTTAAACTCTCCCTACCATGAAACTTCCACAACCTTCAATATACTTTGAAAACATTAAGTAGTTGGAAATCAATGCATTATGCAAGATATTTATCCTTTTATTTTAGAGATATCTGTAATATCCCTAGTTACCTCCCCTACTTACTATAAAAAAATGTAACAGGCTAAGTTAAGGACATAAGTTCCAAGGCTAGGGAGGATTGAGTGCTGAGGACATACTTTCAATTGTTTAGTTTACACATTTCCAACCATTCTTTCTTTGAATATGTCCTTTTGTTGAAAAGAGACAGGCATATTCATATTCAAAAGCACAAAAAATCATTTAAACTCTCCCTACCATGAAACTTCCACAACCTTCAATATACTTTGAAAACATTATGTAGTTGGCAATCAATGCATTATGCAATATATTTATCCTTTTAGTTTAGAGATATCTATAATATCCCTAGTTACATCCCCTGCTTACTATAAAAAATGTAATAGGCTAAGTTAAGGACATAAGTTCCAAGGCTAGTGAAGATTGAGTGCTGACGACATATTTTAATTAAGTGGCAGGAAAACCCAAAGATCACTTAGTGATTACAAGGTTAACTAAAACCCAAAAAACAAATCTAGAATAGAAGGATAGGTGGAATACTTTTAATTATTCTAGAGGATTTGGATCAAGCTTAACACTAATATGAGCAGAAAATTTGATTAGCTTAGGACAAAAGACAGGGGAGACACCAATAAGGGAGATCAGACCTTATATATATGTTATGGGGGATAATGGTTGAGGGATCTTAATAAAAGAAAGCAACACTCATAGGAAAGGAAAAAGGAGGTTTAAACTTTGTGGAGAACAACACTTTGTCTAATCAACTCAAGAAAGCATGAATAGGAGAGGGATGAGCTCTAATTGTTGTTTTTGTTGGGATTCCTATTCCAATTAACAAAATAGTTTTGGTCCATGTAGCAGTCCTCTCAAGCCTCACAACTTGGCCTGGGAATGAGTGAGGACCAAGAATGATTATAGTGCAACCTGGTCTAAGGTTGGGAGGAAAAGTGTGGTCCTAAACTCATTTCTTGGTCTTGTTACAAGATAAGTATCCATCACCATTACAGCGAGCAAGGAATCTCGTGTTTATATTCTCCCATTGAGTGATTCTAGAGATGATTAAAGAGTTTCGCTAATTTAATTTCCAAGATCCTTTGGGGGGGGTGCACTTCACTCAATCCTCGAGTTGAATTGTTTTTGGTTGTGTTTCCTCCACTCTTGTGGTCATATCTCCTCTCTTGGTCACACATTATGTGTTTTCCATTCCCGAGTGTCTACACTTTGCCCATAGGTCACATACAAACCATACTTCATGATCTAGTGTTGTCTGGGTGATTTCACTTTACCCATAGAACTTTCTCAACATTTTATGTCGTTGGGCATCTTCCTTCTATCCACAATCTATGGGTCAACTCTCTTACCTGCTCGCTGCAATGTGGTGATTTATTTTTTTGGTCAAGTGTCTTAGCTCAACACTTTTGACTTAAATTGCTAAGCATTCCCTTCATCCTATGTTTAATACATCTTGTGCTTTGTTCCTCATTGGGTATTAATTTCATTGTTAGCTGGTGTAATAAGCCTTCTATTTGACCTATACGTCTCTCTTATTTTGACGGAGCAGTGGATCTATCTTACTGAATAATATGACTAGTTATGCAAAAATGAGGACTTAATGTTGTGTCTCAATGTGAGATGCTTGATTAACCTCCACATGGTCAACTCTCCTGCTTAGTGAGTTTGTTTACACTTGGTCGACCTATACCATGGAAAGATAACTTCTTTTGGTGAGATACATAATAATTTATGTGGTGAGATATGCAACTTACTTTTTTTTCTACATGCAAGTGAGAGAAAAATCCCATTTTTGAACCTTTGCTTTTGCATACTTACAAATTGTTGTTGACATTGAGGAATTAAATAATAATATTTTGAGCTAGTTTTTCCTTCACTATGTAACATCAGAACCACACCATAATTTAGGCACCCTGAATCTTGCGCATTTTGTTGTCACAATAAGAATCTTGAATGCTCTAATTAGCTTTGTGTGCATGACAGTGTGCTAAACTGTAAACCTCACTTTTAACCTCAACTACCAAAAAATGTCATAGGGAAAACTACTGTGTTGGTATATTCTAAAGAGCCTAAGTGAAGGATGATATATCCTTCTAGGATATGGCACACTTTGTATCATCTAAATAAACAAGGAAATCAAAGAACTTAAAATAAATTTTCTTAGTTTCAAATCCTAGACATGATTGTTGTACAAGTGATAACTAGGCTTTCTTGCATTAAAAATTTGATAAAGTTTCTTTTTTTAAATAAATTTTCAGTGTTTCAGATTGATTCATATTGGTAAATGAATATAAGATTCAAAATTTCAAGTTTTTTATCCCTCACAATGCTTCATATCGAGGGCGGAGATGGACTGTTTTGGATTGAATCATATTGGTGAATGAATTTGAATGCATGTGATCAAGCTTCCTAGTCTATATCCAAGCTCTTCTAAGAAATCTAGGCTATTTCCTATTTTCTTGGGAGAACTCACAAAATCAGAGTGGAAGAATCAAAATCTTTGAATGTGGTTGGCAACATTTGGACTTCAACAAGTATGTATGAAGTGGGTCATTGCTTCTATGCATGTGAGTCTATCATCAAAGGGTTGCAAGGGACAAAGTTATGTATATCCTTTACATTTCCCATGCATATGTGCACTAGAGATCAAATGAAGTTGTTTTCTATGTCACTTCTTGATTTTTTGTCCTTCGAAACCTCAAAATCTTGATGAAATCTCAATATTTCTCTACCCGAAACCAAGTATTTTAATTAAAAAAATTAATGGCTTGGTTATGTCTCCAAAGACTTGTGTTTCATCCATTGGTAAAGGAATATGTCTCCATAAGCAAAAGTTTTGGAGTTCCAGTTTGATCAGTTATCATAAATTATTCTATTGTCTCATTTCAATTCAAGTACACGTTGGATATCATGTACAATTTTTGCTTCTTCGATTATTGCATATTGACAAGTTATGTACAAATAAATCTGTATGAAGATGCAGGGAAAATAACATCTATATCTCTTTAATCATCTACAAAATTTTTATAACTAAGAGCATTCTTAGGAGTGAAATCTTGTCCAAAGATAACATAATAATCTCACCTATATCATAACTCTAAATGTCCCTTGGGAATTTTGAGTTCAGAAAAAACATGGTTTCTCAATTATAGCATATCCTTACTAATGTGAAATATCCTATGGTCCACTAAACAATAAGTTTCAGTGGGTCATTGGGTTCTATCGAGGGTAAATCCTGGCAAGACATAGCTTTTACAACACCTTCCATTGGCATAGTTTCATGACATTCTTTTCTATTGATTATTTGTTTCATTCTAAAGTAAATCTCTTATCTTTTGAAAGCTTAATTCACAAAAGCTTACATAGCCAAATCAAGTGAGATAGCTTTGGAATCTGAGCCTAAATGAGCAAGGATGCATCTATTAATAGGGATTATTAAATTATCGCTTTGCTTCTAGGATATTTATATTGTTCATTTACTTTTAAAGGAAATACAGGACATGTATGTTATTTGTCTCATAGACTAGTTGACCTTGCAGATATTTATAATATAATCCATCAGTCTGTCCAAATATTCATCACAATACTTGTATCCTAGATCTTATTCACATTGGCCACATTTTTAACTTGGCAATCAAACACATGATTCACCTTTCTTAAGCCACATATCTTGTACATGGTGAATCAAAATATCAAATTTGCAAGACATAAAGAGATGGGATGATGGCATAATCTAGGAAAATGATATACATAAAAATTTATTGTAAGAAAAAATGCCAACAGCACATGAATTCTATCTTCAATTTCTCATTCATCACATAGGTTTTGGAAAACATTTACCATTCATTTCCATTGCTCTGTTTCAATTTCTAGGTTATCTGAAGCTATCCTTATCCTATATCACAGTTGTCTTTTAAAGATTGATAAATACTCCTGCAAGGGTTGTTCTTTATAAATGCCCAATGTATTTATTTGATTCATTGTTGGAAATCACAATAGAGAACGTTAAAGATTTTGGTGAACACAAGTATTTGGAATGATGTTTTTTGGGACTTGCTAGAAATTTAGACCTTTTCACAAGACCAGATTTCACAAAAAGGAATTTCGAACTTGGGATAGACCAAACCAAACTCTAGCCATTACAGGATATTTGAGGTATCAATAGTAGCTACAAATCTGATGAAAAAACCTTGTTCGTTCTTGTAGGCGTGCATTTTCCTATTTATGTCAAAAGTTGCATGTACCTAGAAATACCATATCTTTCTAAACTTAGATGCAAGTTATGAGCAACACTCAAAAAGTGAAGAAATTTGAGCTATTTATAAGTTCCAACTTCCAAGCCATCCAGACTACTCGCACTATAGGTAAATTGTAGAGTAAACATGGAAGTAAATAAGGCCTTTAGTTTTATCTTTATAAGTTGCATAATGGATATTCTCAGACATGTTGTTATATGGATAAATGAAACATTTTTACTTCGATTGTAGGTATTTCTTTTTTTAGTGCAAGAAGCTGGAGAGATTCTATTGTTTACAACATGTCTTCCCTAGAGGCTTGGTGTTGCACTTAGCTAGTGGTGAGATTTTCTTGCTTCTGAAATGAAACTTATCCATGGCGGATCATCAACCCCTTTAACCAGGAAATTTAAGCTACATTTTTGGTTGATTCTCTCCAAGATATTTCTTATGTATTGATCTCTCCCCTCCATTTTGTTGAATCATATTGAAAACTAAAGTTAGGGTTTCAACCCATAGAAATTTATATTTTAGGGTTTCAAGATAAAGCATAGGCTAGGTAAGATAAGGTAATTTTGTTGTCTAATGAGTAACCAAAAATAGCTTAGAGGAGATGCTACATGTTTTAGACTCAACACGCAAGTGGATGTGTGAGTGAAGCTCTTAAAAACAAAAACAAAAAAAAATCTTCTAAACACCATGCTAATAACTGCACCTTGAGTTTTGGGTCATCTTAGTCACCATCCTTAGTTAAAAGGTTGTGTTACACCTTATAGTTTAGAGAAATATTATAGCATGAAAGTAGACATACTAGTCCAGCTGATGAGCCCCAAAAATGGATAAATATATGGGCTCATCCAACCTCCTAATTCAACTTAATCCACCATTCTCATTATTTTATTGCATGGATTTTATTATATTTATGCTAATAGAGTGAATTGGGTTAGTCATTATGCCAACAAGTCTAATGTGTGCTTTGTGTAGTCTTTTTGGTCAATTTGGAGACAAAATCAAATGTTTAAATGAGCACTTGGAAACCAAATTCATAGAGAGGATTTTTAGGAAGGTGTCCCATTCATTTATGGGCCCTTACCTCGAATTCTCCACCATCATCTCAGAGTTCAAGGGCCATCAAATCAATTACCACAAGGGCAGCCGAGCAAATCAAGTAGGATTGCTGTCAACTGCAAGTTTTGGGCAGCCGAGTCCCTAAAGTTTAGGAGGGTTGTTGGGGTCCTAAATTTGTATAAATAAGAGGGCTTAGGGCCTAATTTTGGTTAGCCAATAGTTAGTCACTTTGTAGGCAGAAGTTAGCTAGTTTGTAGTTCGATTTTAGTCAGTAGATTAGCTTTGAATTTCAACACCTTTTCAAGCTTTCCCTTGTGGACAGTTTTTGATGTAACTCTTCTTTTCTTGC
This sequence comes from Pinus taeda, assembly GCA_000404065.3. NCBI lineage: Eukaryota > Viridiplantae > Streptophyta > Pinopsida > Pinales > Pinaceae > Pinus > Pinus taeda. Next base: position 20,951 of record APFE030493280.1, on the reverse strand, counting down.
TCAATAAAGATGAATCTAGCTTTGAACCAGCTCTAAATCTCTCTTGGGAGGTTGTAGCTCTTGGGGTTGGGCCCATCTCAAGTGCCCAGTACTTCCTTTGTTTACTTTCATGTGACTTTGCTGCATTCTTAGAATAAAATCTGCTATTTAGATTTAAATCTTGGTTTGTTATTTAGGTTTCTTTTTATGTTTAAAGTAGCTTTTCATGTTCAGATTTAGTTGATAGATGAGTAACAGGGAATATCTCCAGAAAAAGGCCATCAAGCACCTCTGATCTCACCTCTCCCTCAATGGGATCATGAGCTGGGAAAAAGGTGACATTGCTGCCAACAAAAACGTTGTTTTTCTCTACCATGCAATCCTTAGTGTATTGTTTTCATTTGCAGAAGTTAGTTATGTGTTCAGATCTCTGAAGTGTTTCATTGCATAGTTTTTATACATGGTTTTCTTTCAAATAAAGCTGTTGTGCATTCACTTTGTTGTTAGTTAGATTAGATTAGCTAGGACTTTGATTACTTGCAAGACTTTGTTGATTCAGTTGAATGTACATTGTGCAGAGCATCTCTACCACTCTTTCATCCACCTAAAATTCATCAGAGCCATCTGTTTGATCCCCTAGCTAGGTTCCTCATCTCACATATGTCCTTTTGCCCACGTAACCCTACCTTTTTTTGCGATCATTGGTCCAACCTTCTTTGAGCCAAGTCAGCCTTCTACACCTTCTCATCACTCCATACACCAGTCCCTAGGTCACTCCAGGCCCCTATCCTACCTCCATGCCCACTCCTTCATCTTTCTTCATCCATCCATCCTCCAAAATCCCATTTTTGAACATCCTGTAGAAAATTGAAGAACATCCTGTAGAAATTCCTGAACATCCTATAGAACCCCTGCAAACTTCCTGTAGAAGCTCACGAATGAGGTTTCTTGAAGGCCAAACTCTATGAAACTCTCAGGAAGGGTGCTAGGGACCCCTTAGGCCCTCTTTGAACCTTCCCAACCTCCTGCAAGCATTTTCTCTCTCCAATCCACCTCTGAACAGTCAAAAACAGTTAAATCGCAGGCATGATAATTCTGACAACTTATTCAAAAATACAAAAAGATGGTTCTTTCGGATTTTTCTGTAGAAATAGCTTAGATACATGCATTTCATCTTATTAAAAGTCAATTGCATCTCTCCCAGTAGTTTTCATCCTCTTTCTTGCATCAGTAGAGCTAGCTGGTAAAATTAGGGTTTGCGTTTCCTTTAAGATTTTCAGTTTCTTTCTGCAAATAGATTAGCTTCCTTCGAGTTAGCTTCCATCCATCAATTAGAAAGATTCTTCTCAGAGCTCATAGAAGTTGGCTTGAGCCCCTAGCGGACTTGTGCCAACTGACCAAGTGATAGCTGCGGCAAGAGCTAGTACTTGTGCATATAGCACCGTCGCTTCCAAGTTTGTTACGAACTACCGGGTTGATAAAATTAAAGAACGGAGTCCCAAGAGTTGCAACATTATTGCTACAATACTGGGGCCCACCACCAGCCATGGAAACTATGGAAGGAACTCGATCAGATCCCCTAACAGTTTGTGCCCCATGTGTGCTTACAAATTCCATTTGAGTTACTACTAATGCCTACGAAACAAAATATCAGTGTAGTTACATTTGAAGTAAATATTGAAATCCAAACACATCATAAATGTAGAACTCTTGCCTTCGTATCAAAGGAAACTCTTGCTGCATCAAAAGTACAATTCTCATATGAGCGTAAAAATTGATGGCCATTAGCCTTGACTAAAATTTTGATGCCATTATCATTGGTTGAAACTGCCAATAATGTCCCTTGTTGAAGTGGAGACAAGGAGTACTCTGAAAATAGGAAAACATAAAAGCTAACATGAAAGTCTTTCTTTCTAGCCATGCAAGTAGTTCACATTAAAAAAATAGTGTAAGAAAATATGCAAAACCATACATCTAACCCAACATCAGCATCAACATTTGATAGTAGGTTTGTGTTGTCCACGTCGCATAACTTGATCAAATATTCATCTCCGACATCTAAAAATAAGTTCTTAGTCATATCAAACTACAAAATATCCAAAGAGTTCTTATAAAATCCTTGATAAGTATGCTTTATAGCACCTTCACTCCCATTCCATTCAAGAAGAAACAATTCTCTTTCTCCGCTTATTCCACATGAGCAGAGCATGCATCGATGTTTTCAGTGTTTTTATTCTCCATGTATTGTAGATCTAATCAATAATCAACATTAATAATGCATAGAACAAAGCAAGAGCTGAAATGACACGATGAATCAACCTTGTCCCATTAGCACTATATGTCATTATAGTGAACCACTGATTAGGAGCATCATAATCAACCCTTGAACCCATCAAATCATATAACCAAGCCTTTATCTTGCCATCAAGATTTTTTTAAAAGATAAACTTATACACAATAAGAGTCTAATATAAAGCTTTAGCTTGAGGAATCTTCATATCCACGAAATCATTTTCCCTGAAAAACAAAACTCTCCCATTCATATTAAAAAAAATTAGAATCACAACAAAGAGTTCATACATGAATGTTTTCTTTAGATGGGGGCATACAGAATATGACTGCTTCGTGACTTTCAAAAGTATATTGCTTAATACCAGTAACAACATACCATACCTCTTGCACCAACCGAGCTTTATCAACCTAAAATTTTCCAAGCCCTGCCCTTTGCACAATATAGAGTTTCATGTCAAACCTTTATTGTTTTTTCATATCCACAGGTAAATACACAATCACTTGTTGGGATATGAAAAACCAAGGCCATTTACACCTTCAACATGGGAATCAATATACCAAAATAAATTATATATTAGATGTGAAAGAACAGTGAATTAACTAAAGCAACAAATACAACAAATACAATACATGGAGAAACAAGAAGCACTTTCTATAACATAGACCTCAATGTTCTTTGTAACTAGGTTTAGGTTTATTACAAGAAGACTGAATGAGAGAAGCCGAATACCTTCAAGTGTTGCCGCAAGTCATTTTCAACATGGAAGGAATATACGTGCACTATGTGCTATGAATAAGCTTCTCATGTATATTAAAAAAACACATAATCATACATTATATTTCAAATATGGGTTCAATCATCTCATTACCAATAATATATAGACATCTTCAATATTAGCATAATATGCAATTTTCTTGGTCTAATTACATACCAAACAAAGAACCATATGGACTCCACACAATAGGATTGACCTATATAAGAGGATCCTTGAGAACTACTGCTTGTTTTACAGAAAATGGGATGACCAAATTACTCATAAAATTCATTACAAAGAATGATTAAGAAAGATACAAGTTATACTTATGGAAATTTTCCAAAAATGACCAACCACAGCCAAATGGACAAGTAAAGACCAGTTATTGTAGATACCTAAAGCGTTCCCAACCTAAATATACATAGGATACATCAAGGGAAACAAAAACAAAAACAAAAAAATTGTGACTATAAAGGTGTAAAGGTCATATATATTACCTGCATGGAAACTGAACAAGATCCAAGATCCCAAACCCTGAAATTTATATCAGCCATCTTTCCTATGAACCTTATTTCCATGCACCAATTTCACCCACATGTGTACCAGCTAAACCACTGTAGCAATGAATGCATATTAGCACCATAAAAATATGTACTTTGTGAAATATGAAGAAGAATAATGGCACTCATGCCTTCCAAAGAGAGAATATGCATTCCTAAGCATAGGAATTAATCTAAACATAAAAAATAAGCATTATAGAAAACAAAGTCATACCTAAAATTATGGTATGCTGCAAAGGATGAAAATCCATTCTCTTCACTGGAGATCCTTGATTTATAGTTCATGCAACAATCTTGGGAAGGTCATCCTATGAATATAAGCCCTGTGGAATATTTGGACTAGTATAGCTAACCTATGAATTCGTTATAGTTAAACCACCTAATCCTCAAAAAATATTGATGCTCTTATAAACCACCACATTGATACTTGAATGAATATTTTTACCTGTTACATTTTCTTCATTGTTAACTAACCATAAATTACATTAGTTGATGTTTGATAGTGAAAATTAATTATATGGAGAAGGAAAAGTTAGAATACCTCATCAACAGATTTCCCAATTGTCCTTGCTCATTTTAGAAAGTAATCAAAATCAATTGATCAATAAGCCCCTTAGTGAGCATTAGGAAGGGTTCCAGATGGTTCAACAAAGCAGCTTGTTGGCTTGATGGGCCCTGACCCAGGTTCAACATTAATTAGCCAAGCAAATCCTTACACTACTGACCCTTTTGGAATCAATCCATAGAGTGCAGACTAATGTCTCACTCGAAGCAGTATGGGGGGATGCAGGAAACACGTTTTCGCACCCTGAGATGGTTGTGATGTCGTTTTATACCCTAATCCTTCCTTCATGTAGACTGATGAGCCTTTTTAGGGCTTATCAATGCACTTCTCTTATTCGGCTTCGAAACATTCGCAAAGGTTTGTGATCGTCCTTCGCGGACCCTAAATGGGAAATCAGATGCTTACACACCCCAGTAATCACTCTTACTTCTGTGTCTACCCAGCTTAGCTTAAGTATTGGTTAACTTCAACATGCATTATGATTATCTTCGCGTAAATAGATATTTTTACTTGCGTTCATATGACAAAGTAAAGCACATAAATTCGTGCATCAATATAGCATTAAATCATAAACCTATCATTCAACATAACATAACCACATACATTCATAACAGAAGTAAAATAGCTCATACACAGGTATCTCCATAATAATTCTCTTTATTGATGGTTTAGATCTCCAGTACAGACTCTAAATTCCCTACACACACAATTGCAAGGGTCCGTGCACTCAGCTGCGGACTTCTACCTAGGCCTCTATGCACTCAGCTGCAGAGCCTCTTCCTACACTAATACTCTTTGCTCTTAGCTCTCACAGACCCATTACATCAAACAATTGCAAAAAACTTACTTAGAACTGAACTTTATTAGAATCTTCTAAGACTCCTTTTTTATACATTCCCATGGTTCGCGAAACAAGGGTGAATCTCATCAAGCCAACACAAGCGTCCCAAACTAAGGGTAGAAACCCTTTTTAACTGTATACATCTTCGTGATCTGCACCCAAAAAATGCGGAGACTTTACATTCTTTATACAAAACTTGGGCCTTTAGCCCCAAAACTTGGGCTTTTAACCCTAAAAATGACCCTAGGGGACCCATTCCCAAAAAGCCCCCAACACAAATCTGGTGACTCCCCCAGAGTTGCTCGGGGAGTGCAGAGATCTTGTCACGAAGACCTCCCAGCTCCACTTGTATGACTACAACCTCAGCGGTACACTACGTCGCTGCCTACATAGCCTACTCAACCAGCTAGTTCTACGCTATCTACCTCTATTTTCTATTGTGTCACCTACAGACTGGCCAATTTCCCTTCAATGGAGGCAGTGAGTACATACGTTTCCTCTAGCCAAGGCCCCAATCTGGCCTTCAGTACTACCTCCTTACGCTAACCTGCATCCACTTGTTCCTTTAATGCCTTCGCTTCCTACAACTTTCCCAACCTCTACCTGATGGCGATGGTGTGCGTCATCCTTTTGACCTTGTCTTACCTCTGCCTCAGTTTCTAGCCTTTGTAGGTTGGGATCTTCCTGCAAACTGGTAACTACTTCGAGCGCTTGCTTGAAGAGTGCAACACAATCCTTCATTGTGGTATCAATAGCTGTAATGGCATCTTTGATAGCGGTCTCACGCTGCTCCCTGACTTCTAGTGGAGTCGAAGCCTGGGCCCTCAACTCAAGTTTTATGATCTTAAGGTTTAGTTCAAATTGAACCTTAGACAGATCCATTCGTGCCTCGCGCACAACTGTAATGAGCTTCCTGATTCTTGTGTCGCCTGGTGCATCTTCTGGGATGTTCATCTATGGAACAGTCTAGCATGCCTTAGCCACCACAGCTTTTGTATGCTCATTCTTTTCTGCAACCTTCTTAAGAAGATCAATCGCAAATGATTTTCAATGAAAATTTGTGCATTGTTCACCTTCTTCTCATTGATAACATTCAATGCGCACTGTTCCCAAGCCCACATTTTCGCGATCACACCATCGAGCAGGGTGTGAAGGGATTCACTTGGAAGCACGTCCAAGTTTAACCTAACTTTCTTGATGGCACTGACAGTAGCCCTGTCATCCTCTCCTTCTGCGGTCAATGTGCCATCTAACAGCACGATAGCTCGAGGATCCATTGAACGAACCATCTCCGCTACATTTGAGGTTCCAGGTACCAAACTACTCGACGTCGCCTTGCCCTGCCCTATAGTGGTTTACACTTGAGTAGCCTGAATCTACAGCTTGTGCAGACCCATTTGAATGGTGACTAAGGCCTGTTTCTGTTGTTGCTCGAACTATTGTAGCAGTTCCGCGATCGTGTCCCTCACTGTATCATTGATATCATTCAAATCACCCTTTGTCAAGGTAATTGGGTCCACGGACGATTTTATGGCCTTGGAATTATTCCATGGCCCTACTTTCTCCTCCTCCCTTGTGTGCTTAACCCAAAATGGAGTAGTCTTCGGATATATTCCTCCTTGCTCTAAGTGCTCCTCCTCCTCCTCTGTCTATGGAGAAGGCGACTTCTAACTCCTATCAGAGTCGAGATCATCCTCTTCCTCCTCCCCTTCTACCTAGTTTTTGGCAGCTCGCTCTGCTTTGGCTTTGTCCTCAGCTTCCTTCCTCCGTCTTTCAGCCAACTGCTCCATTTTTAATTTGGCGTCTTCCTTCTTCTGCTTCGCGGAAGACTTACTAGACCCAGCTGATAAGTCTAAGGCCATGCTCCATTCTGCTAGCCAACTCTCTAGGACCATGGTGATTGCATCATCCGTCACCATGTATGGAAGATCATACCACTTTTGTGCCGGGTCCTTCCGCGCTCTGAGGGAAACTCAATGGAAGTTCACCTTGAACTTCACATATTCAGATAATTGCTCAAAGACAGTCAGTGAGAGTCACGGCTTGCAATTAAGTGTGGCGTAGATGTTTGATTCCATGAGAATTCAGAATATCTTGTTGTCCTTGACCCTTTGGGGTTCTATCGTGGCCCAGAGTGAAGCGAACTCTACTGGTTTTGGTAGCTCTGGTGCAATTGGAGGAAACTAACTGTCCTCCAGTAAGTCCCAAGCAACCAGTGCAATTGACAGCAACATCCATGCATAGTGGAAGGTCTTGCACTTCTCTATAGTTCATGAGGAACTCATTGCATAGGTAGTGCACCCAGTTAAATTGTACACCCTCTACGCACTGGGCTGCTAAAGAAAAAATTGGTGCTGGCACTTCATCTGCATGACAGTTCCTCATGGTTTTCCCTTCTAGGATCTGGGTGGCTACTTTAAGCATGGGGTCAATTATGATGGAGATGGAGTAGTCGCATGGCTTCTTAGTGATCTGGAAATGACTCGTGAGTGATCTTAGTTACTTAGTTAATGAATGAAGGTATTACAGACTCATGTGCTGGTGTGTGTCTATGTTATCTTAGGAAACGGATCGATTAGATTACAAAATACACAGAAACTGGAAAATGGAAACTAGTAAGAGAAACACAATAAGAAAACACAAGAACACAACGAATTAAAAAGGAGTTCACCCAATCCTCCTAGGCTACATCTCCGGTCTAGCTTTCAGTGGTGGCCTTTCCTTATTGTGTCTTTAAAGCAGAGTTTTTATAAGGAAGAGCTCAATTTGAGTCTCCTGAAATAGATGATGCTTAGCAGGGTGGTTCTTGGATTCCCCCAAGCCACTAGAGTGCACAGAATCTTCCTTACCAAGTCTTGACCTCAGCTGGTCTTGAATGGGATGAGTCCAATTTGGTACCCAGTTCCCTAAAGATATCCTCTCATGAATTACTTGAACCTCTCAAGCCTTCTGTCTACTCATTGCTACCTTACTCTGTAGTTTAGCTCGGCTCTCTATTTTCTGCTTCTTTCTTATTCTCTGTTCTGTCTCTCTGTCTCACTGTCTCCTTCTTTCTTACAGTGCTCGCTTGTTTCTGTTCTCTGTCTGTTCATCCCTTAAAGCCAATTTGTCTCATGACTGTCCATTTCCTCTTCCACCCCTTCAGATTGCCTGCTGTTGTTCGCTTGGAGTTCCCTGCCTCTGCATCATCACCACTGTGTAATGTCTCGCAGGGAAGTGGCCACTTGTCCTCTCACGAACTGCGCTAGCTCTTCCTCAAATGGTTCGGTATTTTGGTTACGTTGTATAATGATTCATCCGCCAACTCAACAATCAAATCAAAATTCCGACTTTTAAACACCACAACTTAATTCTCCCTCCAGATCCAGTCATTCATCGGGCATAATCTCTGCTATCAGATCTGGAGCCCCCAGATCCTATGGTGTTCTCTCTTATCACACAATTGACTTGCTCTACTATTAGCCCATGATGAGAGGCAGTTTTCTCTCTCATCCACTAGACACGCATCATGCAATGTGTGAAATCGCTCGTTCTCCTACCAAATCCACTTACCGCCCAACATGCCTCCAATATTTTGCCGATTTTGGAGCGCGGGGCCCGCCTTTTTCTTTAGCGCTTTCCCTATGCTTTACCGGCTTCCCATGCGACCGAGCACTCGGAGCATTTCCTTCTCAAGGGGTTTTTCCCAACGATGCGCTAATCACGCATCAGAAATGGCCTCCATTTTCCGATCCAGACTTCCTAACTGATATTTTGTGTCCTACACAGTCTCCATGGGCCTCGGTCAGTGCACTTTGACTAAGGTCCTCTTCATTCCTTGCTCGCTACAAACTGCCACTATCTAGAGGTCTTCCTGATAGCTCTTTGTTCACAAGTTTTTTTTTGAAGTCTGTCCCGATTTGATATAGTCATAAAACTTTGATAACTTTCATGGATCCAATTCGGATCATGGCCTACCCACTAAAAAAAATTTTGGACCACCAAAAGTTGGTTTTCAAGCATCCACTAAGTGAGGGTACAATTGTCTCACTTGTCCAATCTCTATCCACTTTGCATTGCTTGGCTTTGAACCCTTGAGCCCAACTCTGAGGTACTCAACATCTCCCTTGCACGTCGTCCTCACCTTCCTATCCAGAACTGTGTCTTCCTACAATTCATTAAGATATTTAGGTAATAGGTCATCAATAGAAGGCAATTTAATTTTCTCTTCAGGATCTCCAATTAGTGAAGGTTCAAACAATCTGCATTTACGACTGAGTAGATGTGCATGAAAGCTGGTAGATCAAGGCGAAAAGAATTCTCACCAATCTTCTCAAGTATCTTGAAGGGTCCATACCTAATAGGCTTTAGCTTTTTACCTTCACCTTGCATCCTGTCCTTGTTGATATATAGCCAGACTTGGTCACCAACTTGGAAACTATGCTCCATCCGATGCTTATCATTCCTTGCCTTGTATTTGGCTTGGCCTTTTCTAGTTGTTCCTGTACTTCCTGGTCGATCTCTTGGATCTATTCAATGAACCTAGTTTCCATGTCCACATCACTGTGTCCCTCAACTGTGGTGTCTTTACCAAAGACAAAATCCAAAGGAGACCTTGGTGTGAAACCAAAAAAGGTCTCAAAAGGAGATCTCTATGCAGAAGAATGTTTTGCTCTATTGTAAGCATGTTGCACATAACATAAATGTTCATTCCAAATCTTAGGATGCTTGTTGCAATATCCCCTGAATAATTGGATCACTATCCTGTTAACTACTTTTGTTTGTCCATCAGTTTGTGGATGAAAAATTGTGCTTTTCTTCAGTTTGTTGTCCATCAGTTCCCACAAACTTGACCAAAACTTCCCCACAAATCGGGTGTCTCGATCAAATACAATGGAAGTGGGTAATCCAAAATGAACCCATACATGTTGAAAGAACAGTTTTGCAGTTTGTTCATTTGTAATCTGTTTATTACAAGGTATCAAAATACACATTTTGTTGAACCTATCCACAAAAACATACATATAATCATGACCTTTCCTAGATTTAGTTAGTCCTCCAACAAAGTCCATGGAAACACTTTCCCAAGGATGAGAAGGAATTGGTAATGGAGTGTACAAGACTAGTTTTCTGTTGTTAGGCTTGCTTTTAGCACACATAGTACACCCTCTTACATATCTAGAAATTGTCTCATTCATTTTTTGCCAATAACAAAATCTTTGCAACTGTTTTACCTACCCCAAAGTGACTTGATATTAGAGAAGTGTGTGCTTCTTGAATTATCTTTACTCTTTCAATTTGTGGAATGCATAACTTCTCACAATGGTATAAGAGTCGATCCTTTACATGATAATCCAACTCTTTTACTCGTTTTCCTTGACTTAAAGTTGCATATACATCTTTAAAGTCTATACTTGAGCATATTGTTCAATGTAACTCTCATGTAACACAGAATTATGCTTAAGCATAGTAGATGCATTTATAATGGGTCTATATAACATATCTGCAACTTTATTGTGTATGCCCCTTTTATATCTGATGACTAAATGAAACTGTTGTAGAAAACCAATCCATCTATAGTGTCTTGATTGCTGCAACTTAGTTTGGGAGTGTAGATATTGAAGTGGTTGATGATCAGCATGTATTAATATCTCTTTGCCCATTAAGTAATGTTTCCACTTTTTCACACTCTGTACTAATGCATACAATTCTTTATCATATGTAGGATAGTTAACCACTACAGAATTAAATGTCTCAGAATGATAACATATGGGTTTACTGTGCTGTGTCAACAATACTCCCATGGCATAGTCATTGGCATCCATTTGGATCTCAAATGGTCTTTGAAGATTAGGCAGTGCTAGTACAGGTGTTGTACTAATCTTTTCTTTTAAGGTGTCGAAGGCTTTCTGCTATTTGCCTCCCCACTAAAACACTTTGTTCAATCTTGTTAAAGCATGTAAGGGAGTTGTAGTAAGGAAAATATAGAAATGAACTTCCTCCAATATTGTGTTCCTCCTAAGAAGCTTCTAACTTCTGTAGTAGATTTGGGTTTAGGCCAGTTCACAATGACTGTCACCTTAGAGGGAACTATCTTCAATTCACCACCCCCTACTATATGACCCAAATAATTCAAATATGTTTTGCCAAATTCACATTTTGAGAGTCTAACATAAATTTTTTCTCTTTTCAAAACATCTAGTGTCTTTTTAACACTCTTTAAGTGTTCTTCCCATGTTTTGCTAAATATCAGAATGCCATCCAGATACACAATAACAAAATCATCAAGAAAAGGTCTGAGTACATCATTCATTAATCTCATGAAAGTAGCAAGAGAATTAGTTAAGACAAAAGGCATAACCAACCACTCATACAATCCCTGCTTTGTTTTGAAAGCAGTCTTCCATGCATCTTGTTCTACAACTCTGACCTGATGGTATCCACTATGCAAGTCTAGCTTGGAAAAATAAACAGCTTCTTTCAATTGATCTAACAGATCATCTATGCGAGGAAGGGGATAACGATTTTTTATTATTATCTTATTTAGTGCTCAGTAATCAATTCACATTCTTCACGAGCCATCTTTCTTTCTCACCAAAACAATTGGTGACCCATATGGTGATGTGCTAGGTCTGATGAACCCCTTCTCGAGCAACTCCCGCACCTGCTTCTTGATTTCTGCATTCTCTAAAGTGGACAACTTGTACATTCCAATGTTAGGTGATGGAGATCTTGCTGCAAAATAATATCATGCACTATTTCCTTTTTGGGTGGCAAACCTTTAGGTTCGTGAAACAAGATATCATACTCTGAAACAACCTTTTCTAAATCAGGTTGTTGTTTAGCATTACAGCCCTCAAATACATTGGTTTTATCAGGTTTCTTTTCCTTTACAACCATCAGTAAGAATCATTTGCATGAATTTATCATTCTTTTCATCTAGCCTGCGTTTATGAGAGTATAATTATTCTTGAGCTTATGAGCTCTTACAAAGTATTTGATTCCATCTTTAACAAGTAGATACTTGTTCTCAACTCTATAGAAGATAGCTTTTCTGTCATACAAGTAAGGACTTTCTAAAACAAATCCACATATATCCAAAGGAATTATGTCTAACTCAACCTCATCTACAAATGTTGACCCAAAAGAAAACTTGAGTTTGCATTGTCTAGTCACTTGTAGTTGTGCTTTATCATTTAACCATCCAAATGGGTATGGTTTCTTATGAGGTGTAGTCACTAATCCCAACTTCTTTACAATTGCTTCAGAAATTAAGTTTACTTTTGAGCCACTATCAAACAAAGTATCAATCTTTTGATGTTTGGAAATAACTCGAATATGGAAAATCTCATGTCTTTTTCTCTCATTTTCTTCATTAATAGTAGATTGTGTAGAATTACTAGTAGATGCTTCAGAATTCTTACCTCTTATACCTGTGGTTGCAATAGTTGTTTCATCTCCTTAGTCTGACCCCAAATCTTTCTAAATAGTTGCAGCAGTCTTTTTCTTCCTGCCCTCGAACTTCTTAGGTCTCAACTCCGAATGCAGAATCCAACAATGCTCATCATCATGCCCATCCTTTTTACAGTGAGTGCATGAAGCCTTGCTTTTCTGTGTGGTGTTAGCCTTCCTTGCTTTTCATTTCTACTTTCTTTTCTCCTTATTCTTGCTTGCAGTGGGTTGGGATGATCCCCCAACTTCTGGACTTCCATTCTTTCCTCTAGCTTCTAGATGAGTAGCTTGTACAGATACCTCATCTATACTAGTGGGATTAAACATGAGGATAGTGTACCTCATGTAGTTGTGTAGACCACCAATGTACTTTAATAGAGTCTCAGGTGAGTCTAATGAGATTCCTAGAATCAATTCTCTCTTTCTAAATTCTTGGGTGTATCCCTCTACACTTTTCCCTTTCAACTGTTAAAGAGTTTGCCAAATCATCATGGCTTGCTGCATGTAGGCCAATGGATAGAACTGTTTTTTGATTGCAGAAACAAATTCACTCCAGACAGAGATAGTCTTACCATGTCTCTTCATTTCAGCTCGGGTCCTACCTTCCGACCAAACTAAGATAGTGCCTCCAAGGCGTAGGCTTGCCAGCTGAATCTTGCTCTTGTCTGAATCGATATTCTGCACTCTGTAATAAACATCAATTTGTCTAATCCAATTGTCCAGCTTTTCTACATTCAACTCTCCATCATATATAGGTAAATCAAATTTAACATCTAGTTTAATTAAAGATGCCTTCCTTTTTTGTTTAGGGCTATTAGGAGGTGTGAGGAAGCTTTCTTCTTTCCCTTTGCCTTTTGAGTGGTCATGAAGGAAAGACTGTTCTTCTCCTTTGTCTTGTTTGGAGCCTGATGAATCTTCATCCTTATGTCTTTTAAAGTCCCTATACATTCCCTCTATCATGGACTTTATGGCTAGGAAACTATCAATGAATTGAGGGTCTGGCCCCATAGAACCTTCCGAGGATAGACTCTCCCAATTTCAGGATTAGTTTCGACCAACTCTCCTTCTCCTAATTTGAGCTTTGATCTAGTTAGCATTCAACAGCTAAATCCAACACAAGCTTGTCTAACCTTAATAGCCTTGGGCTCTGATACCACTTGATCTGGAAATCACTCGTGAGTGATCTCAGTTACTTAATTAATGAATGAAGGTATTACAGACTCATATGTTGGTATGTGTCTATGTTATCTTAGGCAATAAATCGATCAAATTGCAAAATACAAAAACATTAAAACATGGACAATAGTAAGAGAAACACAATAAGCAAACACAAGAATACAACAAATTAACAAGGAGTGCAATGTGTGGAATCGCTCGTTCTCCTGCCAAATCTGCTTACTGCCCAACATGCCTCCGAAATTTTGCCAGTTTTGGAGCGCGGGGCCCACCTTTTGCTTTAGTGCTTTCCCTATAGTTTCCCGGCTTCCCATGTGACCGAGCACTCGGGGCTTTTCCTTCTCGAGGGGTTTTTCCCAGCGATCCGCAATTAGCACTTAGCTAATTGCGCATCAGAAACAACCTCTGTTTTTTGATCCAGACTTCCTAACTGCTAGTTTGCATCTTGCATGATCTCCATGGGCCTCGGTCAACACACTTTGATTGAGGTCCTCGTCATTCCTTGCTGGCTACAAACTGCCACTGTCCAGAGGTCTTCCTGATAGCTCTTTGTTCACAAGTTTTTTTTTGAAGTCTGTCCTAATTTGATATAGTCATATAACTTTGATCATTTTCATGGATCCAATTCAGATCACTTAGCAAGCTTGAACTTGTCCTTCATTCATTTAGTGAGGTTGCGCTAACCTATTTTTCTACCAAATGCCATGGTCAGATTCAAGCTTGAATGCAGGAGCAAATTGATCCTATGGATCAACATTTTATTGATCAGTATTGAGTCTCCTAACTACAGGCACCCATCCTGCACCAACCATAATAGCTCCTTGATCATTATCAAAGTTATGGGCACGCAGTTGTAATGTGGCACCCATAGCAAGTTTAACAGTCCTACCTTATCCACCGCTTTTATCCACTCTCTTGGCTCCAGCGCGGTCACACCAGATTCTTTATAGAAGACGCGATGCATGAATGTATCAGTCACCAAGTGGGGAAAGTGCTCTATATCTGCTAAATCCCAATCCTCCAGCTTCAAAAGGGGGACGGGCACCGAGTGCGGTCCTTCGAATGTGATTTTATCTGGAAGCAACGGGGTGAAAAGTGTGATTTTGTTCTCATCGATGTCCTTTGGTACCTTCGCCTTGCCTCGGTGTGGAGGGACATAGGGTGGCAGCTTGGAGATAGGGTCTGACCCCTTAACGTCAATGTCTTTTTCCCCCATGTCAATTTCTTACACACCAACACCAACATATTCTATGTCTTCATAAGGTTCCAGGTCTACTACCTTGCCCTTCTCCTATGTAGTAAGCTTTTCCTTCTTTTGGTGTTTCCTTGGCGACTCACGCACTCGCTGTGTTTCTCTTTGCTTATCCTTCTTTGTCTTGGGACCCTCTTTGGGCAGTGTAGGCCTCGGCCTAGGCGACCTCGACGATTTGGGTACTTCTGTAGGAACCTCTACATTCACTACCTCTGGGGCATCTCCCTCAGCTGCCATCGCTTCTCCAACACTTGTAGTGCCCACGGGTGCCAACATAATGCTAGTTAAAAGATCCTGAGTTTCCTTCGACAATTTCTCAAACATTGAACTCATTACCAAAGCCTCGCAATAGTCAGGTTTCATGTGCGCCTGATAGCTCAACACCTCAATTCTCAAAATTCCAAGTGTTTTCTGTTGGTTGGCCATCTGTAATTTATAGGAAATTTTGAATTTGAATCCGATCATTCCCCCCAAAATGTATTCACAAATGCTAGAGTGGCAGCAAATTTTCAAATATCTTGATCTTAAATTCCGCTTAATTGCACCCCCACCCCTCAGGCTCTATTTAGCCATTTTCCCACTGTCAAGTCATGAATAGTGACCATAACGGCCACTTTCTGACTATCTTGCATAGTCTCTCCTTCAATAGCGCAATTCCCCTCGTGCTTCTGCTGACACTATGACAATCCTCCATTTCATTCAGTACCCCAACCACACAGCTCTACAACCTGGGCAGTGTAGTTTATAGTCTCGCACCTCCTTTCAACTACCTAGAGCGCTAAGACTGTGCTTCATACATATAGTCATTTGGCTGAATCCTAGTTGCATGGCTTGAATTGGCTACCATTCACCTTCCCTGGGAATGGTTCTCCATTCAACTTCACCAACTGAACTACTCCACCATCGGTAATATCCTTAATGACATAGGGCCCTAGCTAATGCATCTTAAATATTCCTAGAAATTTATCAAACTTGATGTAATATAATAACTCTAAATCATTTACCTTGAAGGTGTGTAGTTTGATGTGTCAATCGTACCATGCCTTTTCGCGCTCCTTTTGAACTTGTTGATTGGATCCAGCCAAAAACCTATCTTCTTCCAATTCTACCAACTGCGCGAGCCTTTCTTCCATGGCTTGTGATCAGCCATTGCTATGAATTATGATATGTGTAGACTAGGTAAAATGTATTCCATTGCCATCACAGCTTCAATGCCATAAACCAACTTGAAAGGCATTTGTCCAGTTAGCTCCTTACAATTTTTCTGTAAGCCCATAGCACCGTAGGTACGCACGCATCCCAGTCATTTCTTTGTGCTTTGGAAACCTTAGTCAATGCATTCTCCAGTATTGTTATACAAAAATATCGTCACCTTGATTATTTGCAGTCAGTATAGGTCTATCACCACCTATACCAGCCTCCTAAGCAAGTCTCAGACCTCAGCTCTTCAAAACAAGCTTTGGAAATGAGAGAAAGACATCAAAAAAGCAATGTAACTCTGGTTCCGCACTCTCTCACTTTTTCCTGCGGGCCTGCACCTTTTGTTCAGAATACCTGCGTACTTATACGCTCTGTATGTAAAGGGGAGGGTGCGTACCCCCGTGAAAGTCAAAAGGCGCAATTTTTTTCTTAAAAAACTCACTTTCGGTTAATTCTAGATATTTCTAGAAGGAATTTTGACGTGGATTTTTCGCTCCAAAGTGGTTCATGCATCCCAAAAGAGAAGGAGCTAATCCCTTGTTAGGAGGGGCTATCCCTTTGAAGGAGGATTCTATCCCTTTGAAGGAGGACCTAGTAACTACCCTCCATTGCACTATAAATTGAGGCATTGGGTTAGTGGCTAGAGAGGTTAGAAGGTGAACATTTTTTGACGGTAAATATTGGTGAAATCAAGACTTCCTATTTGAGCTTAAGAGGAGAGATCACATACCTTTTTTGCTTCATTGGGGAGTGAGTGAAGCTTGTCAAAGTAGAGGAGACTTCTTGTTGGACCCTGGGAGGAGCTTGTACAATGTCAAGGAAAAGGTTGTAAAGTTCTTCTTCTATTGAATTAATACAATCAGGCTCATTTTTCTCAACAAGTATCTCATGTTATTTGTTTCATGGACTCCTTGACTTTCATGTTAAATATGTTTTATAATACTGGTTATTCAGGTGCTATTTAATCGTTTGCCTTGTTTGTGTTTGCAGGTTTGTGACAAAGGAAATTACTTGGATCAAAGGAGCGAAGGCATCTCCAAACTTGCATTGGACATGAGGTAGGCCTTAAACACATTTGTTTGCCATTATTTATAAAGCGCATTTAGAGAAAGATAGTGTCTGGTTGGTTTGTTGTCATTAGGTCTTCATTAGATTCTAGGAAGGTCTATCTTGTCCGCAAGATCCGACTAATTCCGCGTGACAAAATGGTGACTCTACTAGGGACTTGATTGTTTTCCTCGCTTTTCTTTGACTTGAGAAACTTTCCTTTTTGTTTTGGTTTTTGGCTTGTTGTGTGTGGCTTTGGGTAGACTTAGTTGATTTAGCTTTGTTTTTTCCTTTTCATTACTTTAGTTGAAGTCCGCAGCCTACGCTTATATCACAGTGCGTACCTGTACGCACTTTGTTTCTGTGCACAGAGCGTACCTGCACCTGGGTGAGCACTGCACCTACGTACCCTGCTAAATTTTTGAAAATTTTGACTTTTACTCTTTAAATTAGTTTTATCTTGATTTTCTAGTGGTTGTCCTCTGCCCATACCTGCATGTGACTGGTTGAAATCTTTCCTTGGTTTAATTTCATTAGCATTAGGGGTTTAGGTGAAATTCCTAGAAGTTTTGCTTGTTGGGTTTGTTTTTCGATTTGGTTGTGTAGTGGCTCTGAGCTTAGAGGCTGTAGAGAGTTCAGATCACCTTAGTGTCTACCAATCTTCTTGAGAGTCAGACCATTTAAATCTCCCCTTGTTGAGAAATCCGCTTTGAGTTTTCTATTTTCAAAACTTCGATAAGCTTGTGATTGAAAGTTTGGATTTTCATTTTAAAAAGGAATACGAAATTGGTTGTTCTTGACTTATTTGTGATTCTGAACAAATTAGTCCTTGGTTTGCTTGTGACCAAGTAAAACATCCTCAAAAAGACTTTTTTTGAGCTTTTTACTTCAAATAGGGTTTTGTTAGTTTGTAGATCTTAAGTTTGCTTTATTCAATAGTTTTCTCAAAGATTTGTTTTAGTTATAGTTTTACATGTTTTTTAACAAAAAAATGAAAGGTCTCTTTTGAAAAAATCTTGTTCTTAGTAGCATTTGAGTTTTCGAATGAAAAGAGAAATTCTTGTGGAAATAACTAGTTGTCTCGTTTTTTGAGTGCATTGAAACAAATACTCTTCTTTTGATTTGATCGTTAAAGAAAGATTTGTGTTTTTAAGTATTTGCATCCTCCAACTCTTTCTTAGCTAGAACTTCATTGAAGAGAAAAGATTAGTTAATCATCTTAAGTGCATTTTTTGTAGTGATTTTGAGTCGAGTCTTTACACCATAAGTTTCATCTCCTCACCTTTTGACTTAATCGAACCACTAAAAATCACGCTTAATATAAATCATCAGCAATTTTTTTGTTTTCTAGGGCTCTGATACACCAATATAGCTTAGGCTTAGTATCTTGGAGTAGGGAGTAATTTAACTCTCCAAGATAAGTAAAACAAATAAGGCTTTATCTTGCAGTAGGAGAAATCCGATTGTTGCATTTATACTCTGGGAAAGCTCCTCTTAAAGGAGAAGCACGAGATCGTGTCCGAACCAGTGTGGGAATCAATCCTTCCTCATTGGGAAAGACGCCAGATATTCACGTATTACAAACGGTAAACCTCGGATTATTGTCGAGGAGCATGGGGTCACTTGTTGGTAAACCTCGGTTTATTTCGAGGAGCCTTCAAGGGGATTGAGCTTTCTACTCTGCCCTTGCGTGCGTATCGGATCGTAGACTGTTCCTCCAGGTATATTTGTTTCTGTTGGTAACCTTAGTGTCCATATTCTCTAGGATTCTCCCTAAGGTGACGGTGGCAGGAAGATCCCACTGTACCTGGAGCAGACGTCGGCTAGACTCACTTGGATTTTCTAGGGGGTTCTCTTCACTCGAGACGGTTAAGTGGAGAAACTTGGTCCAGTCTATTCATTAAGCAGGTTGCCAGGGTAGCTGTTCCAACCGCTATTTCTGTATCTAACTCTGTGACATGGGATTTCATCACCAACTAGTGTTTTCGGTTCGGAAAGTTACTGTTTTTGTGTGTTTGATCTCTTAGATTCTTTAGGCGTGTGCTTCAAATTTGTTTGATTCTTTAGAGACTTTAGGTGATTTTCATTGAGATTTTACTTTGTTTGCGTGTGAAGTAGTTAAAAGTCTTTAACTATGGCTGAATTATCGAGACATTCCCATAGACTTCGGGGTGAATCCCCTGAGTTTGTTAATGTGGCGGATTTACTGAGGACTTCTCGTAGACTTCGGGGTCAACCTCCTGAAGAAATACCAAGCTACATTGAAGGCTTGACAGTTCTTGTATCTCCCAGTAGCGGTAGAAGTCGATCACTTGAAGAAGGAGAACCTTCTTTGGTAGAATATTCTGATTCTCAACCTGTAGTAATTTCAGAGGTTACTGGTAGCATTGCGTCTACTAGTGATATAGGTGAAGAACCCGACGTATCTGAACCCGAATCTGAAGTTGCTCCTACTCCCGTATCAGAGTTTGTTTCTCCGACTCCTAGTGGTCCTAGTTCTCCTAGGGTAGAAACCGTAATTACCCAAGATCTTCCCGCTAGACTCATAGCGATTGAAGAACTTGCTATTGCGGATATCGAAGAAAGCTTCCCTTTTCCAGATAATCGACCTATTTTAGAGTTTAGGGAGCGTGAATCAATTTTTTATAGTCCGCCTAGGAGTACTAATTGGTACCGTTCACTGACCAAACTTTTAGAAAATCCGGGACTCAGTTTTACACCACCTCGCATTTTTTATCACCCTTCAGCTAGAGGTCATTATCTTGCTTTGAATATGTCTAGTCCGTCATCCATGTATTCCCAATCTCCGGAAGCCTATTTATACGGCGGTCCTTCTGTTCCTGTTGGGTTAGTCCATTTCTGGGACTTTTTCAGGAGCGTCTTCTCGTCCTATTGAACAAAAGTTGTTAACTGGAAGTAGTGGTACTAAACAGTTGAGTGCAGAAGAAATTCTGATGATGTCAGGTCAATCTCAAGGCAGTCAGTTACCGCCTGGGGGGCAACCTCAAGGTACTCAATATGTGCCTGGGGGGCAACCTCAGGGTACTCAGTATATGCCTGGGGGGCAGCCTCAAGGTACTCAATTTGCGCCTGGGGGCCAACCTCAAGGGCAATACATACCTACGGGATAGTACATTCCTCAAGGTCAACCCCAGACTCAATATGTACCCCAAGGTCAACCTCAGTATCAGTATGTACCCCAAGGTCAACCTCAATATCAGTATGCACCCCGAAATCAATATCAGTATGTACCTCAAGGTCAACCCCAGTATCAGTACGTGCCTCAGGGTTATCAACCCCAAGGTCAGTACCCATCTCAAGGTTACCAACCGCCCTCTGGTCAACCGTATTATCAATATTACCCTCAACTCGGTTACGGTCCTCAGTATCCTCAAGGTCAATACCCCGGAACGAATTTGGTGTGGGATCCATCTCAAAATCAGTAGGTCTTGCAACCGAATGTGCAGTCGTCATCCCAACCTGGACAGGTCGCTGGTCCATCTCAGCAACCCGTCTAGTCTACTGCTCAAAGTTCTGCACCTTCTGTAGTTTCTCAGGCTGGGCCTAGTACGCCTCGTACTCCACCTCAAACGTCTGCTGCAACTACTGCAACATCTTCTCCATCTACCCCACCTTCTTGTGGAGTATCAGTAGCTCCGGTTTCTACTATTCCTGCATCTGCTCCTCAGACCTCTTTACCTCGGTCTGGATCTACGATCCAGACTTCGGTTCAGATGCCTGTAGGGAGTACGGTTGGCACATCTCAACCTCAATTTATTCAACCTCCGTACCAAGGACAGTATCAACCTCAATATGGTCCTGTTGCGCAGCAACCAACCTATCAGTATCAACC
>APFE030493278.1:26668-74083 GCA_000404065.3 Pinus taeda | reverse complement strand
ATTATTATGAGCTATTCTTTATTATTACTTAATATATATTAGAAGTTTTGATAAGATAGAATATTTAAAAAAATGTTAAGTTAGGATATGGACATAAGAATAGTGAATAAAATGTTAGTGAAAAATATATCTTGATGATAATTTCCATAAAAAAGAAAATGTTAGGTTAGATGTCCTAAAAAATGAAGACAAAAAAAAATGTTAGGTTAGAAAGAAGAGAAAACAAATAAAATTTGAAAGTGAACAAGTCTAAATGTCACCACTCTTTTTCTGCAAAATAATGGTTGTGTGAAGCTTGTTTTAAATGCCACAACCCATGACAGTAAAATAGTTTAATATTGACTACTTCATGCTTTAAATTTGATGTTATAGTTAGAGAATAAAGATTTTGCCAACCTATTTAATCTTGGCAAATAAGTAGTTAGGTAGAGAATAATAAAGTGCTCATCAGTTTAATCTCATCCCTTGGAGGTTATAAGGGTAGATTTAGATAATTTGTTTTCGTAAAATAAAAAGAAAGGAAAAGGGTTTGCTAGCTTAAATGCACCCATTAAGTGAAGAAAAAATGATAGGATAAGCAAAGGGTAAGTAGAGGAAAGATTGCAAAATTTTGATTATTGATTAGACAAAATGTACATTTATCATGTTTCTATGTCCATGAGGCAATTACACAAAGTAAATGAAAGACTACTTTACTAATTTCCCCTTTCCCCACCTTCATACATTCATATTCATTAATTTTCCATAAAACCCCCTTTCCTAAGGTAAAAACCCTTTTTACATAGGAAAAGTGAAAACCCCATGTAAAATCACTTTTTACCATGTAAAACCCCTTTTACCATGTAAAATCCCTTTTTAAAGGAAAACCCACAAAAGGTGTTTTACCCTAAGTATTATGCATATATGAAAAGAAAATAAACCATGAAAAGGTTTTATACTTAGTCTATTTTCCCTTGTCCACCTATAATTCCCTTTGCCGCCTATAATTACCCTTTTCTGCTCATATTTCATATTAACATTAACTATAGTATTAAACCCCTAAAAAGGTCCCTTTCCCATATAAATTAACTCTTTATTAAAATATCCCGAAACCCTTAGTTTTATAATAAAACTATGTATTTTAATATCGCATCATAATATTGTCGCATCGCAAGTCTTTCATATGAATACACTCTCCCCCAATTGCGATATGTGATCAATGATGGGCCTAGACCTAACCAAATATATATTACAATCTATTTCCATATCACATCCGCCTCCATCGGAAGCCCCGCTAATAGCATAAACCTCCACCACTGCGATCTCAGATTGCGATTGGGATCCGGACCCGATTTCATATCATATATGGTTTATTTCCATGTCACGTCCAACACCTATCACACTCCTTGCGATGGGCCATCCTCCATTAAACTGTGATTGCGATATGTGATTATCCCGAATGTGATATCATATGCACCCGCATTCATAAAATTTCAAGTCCGCCATATGTTTTTTGCAAATAATTTCTTTGTTAAATCATTTTTTATGATTTAAACGAAGAAATAACTAAACCTTCGTTTAACCATAAAAACACTACTCATCTAGGTTTTTAACCATAATGAAGCCATTGCTACCATATTTAATTGTTCGTACCCTCTATACTACTCTTTCATTTCATCACCGTCTCATCTAAGCCATTCAAATCCAACGATTATCAACAAATTTCAAGTTGAGTCTCTATACGGGCATTACCCACTTGAAAAGCAGTATTCCACCATCCTCTTTTGCTACGTGTCATGCTCAGATCATTTCGGTTGACCCTTCCCAAAACTTCCTGCCCTTCATAAGTGGTGCGATGAAAACCACCATTTGCAAAACAACAAAATAACCACTGTTCACTTCGTGCCATATTTCAAAAGGAAAACTATTTTTCCTGTTTCAACACCAAAATCACCATTTTTCTCTCTTTTCATCTGTTTTACACAGTCAAGCCTCCATAAGCCTCTGCGACCAATAAAACCATCATTTTGCCTTCCGATATGCTTTGTACTCCTTCTAATGTCCTCTCAGGTTCTATAAAGCCATTCAAGACCTCCTATCACCTTGATTTTCTTAATAGTTTTTGTGTTTTGCACGTAAAAGCTTTTGTTCCATGCTTACATAAAAAAGAGCCTGTGTACAGTTGGAAGACAATATGAAGATCATATCAGATTAATTTATCTTGTGACATAAAATTTAAAAGGATTTATGTTTGGAAAACACAGTGAAAACCTTGAAATGGACAGTAAATGTAAAAAGAAACAGCAAAGGTTAATCAGCAGGGTCAAATGATTTTCATAGAGTTTAAAAAGTATCAAATGAAAGAACAAATGAAGAAGTAAATCAATGTGAAGGATACGAGAAATTTAGCAGCTTAAAGGGCAAAATATCAACCAACAAAGCCGACGCAACTCGAATAAAAGGGATAACAAGAAGCAGTTCAATAGTTGTCCCTATCTTCTTGCATGAAGATCTTTCCTTTCCTAGAATAAATCTTAAGCAGTTTTAGGATATTTTCTTAGTTTTATTATTGTATACATGACTCTCTTCTTGAGACATTAGTGGTTCAGAGTTCAAGATTCATAGCTCATTACTTCTTAAGTTGTGACTGTTTATACTACTTTGAACCTAAATGTCACCTTTGAAGGAAGATTTTAAAGACACTTGATGTACTTCGCCTTTCTCAAACCTTAATACAAAGTAGAGGATTCTGAATCTAGTTTTACATAGTTTATGTTATCCTATAAGTTTTTCCAGATATCAATCATTATTTTTTTCTTCATATGCTTATGACTTATAGAGATATCTAGGTAGGAATAATTGTGTCTCAATTTATTCGTATAAGCTCCTAAAGTGATCATCTATTAAGAGAATGGATTATTGAACTATCTATTTAGCCAATCCCCTCTACTGAGTAAATCATCAGCATCTTGTGTAAGCTTAAATATACTTCCTCGAACCTTTGGAACGTACTTTTAAAGGTTTTCCAACTTATGATTGTTCTATTTTACAGTCTCGAAACTGTGATTATCATATTTTTTGTTGTCTTCTACTCGCCGCTATTTTTTATCTATATCACTGTGTAAAGTCTTATAGCAGCCCTGTGTTGAGACATTAATATAACCAAAAGGATTAATTACTTCAATTCTACATCTCTCTTCATTCATTGGTCTTCCAAAATTAAAACCAAAAACCCGAAAACAATTATTTTAGATGCCCTGGCATTGGTAGCTAACCTACTACTATCTCAGAGGTACAACATTAGACTGGTGCCATTGCGAGGGATTTTAATTTCATTAAAGTTTCCCTTGGGACAACAATATTCATTCATTCTTTTCCTTTAAATGTGATTAAAGGTTTATAAAGGTTAAAATCATTCACCTAGGCAACTCCACACTCCCAAGCTGGCACCTTTTAAACATACCAGATCTCGTTCAGAAGCTGACATAGTTAGTCCTCTGTTAGATCCTAAAAGGATTATGAGAAAACCCAGTTCTAAAAGTGGACACTACCAATCATCTTCGTCTTCTTCAGTCCTACAGTCTAAAGAATTAGAATAATTTGACCCATATAGTAATATCCCATTTAATCCTGATTACTCCCATTTATCACCAAGGGTGGCTCAGCTTCCAAATAGAGGAGTTGATTTTAAATCATCCTACCTTATTCATTCATTAGAATCTCATCCAATAGCCACATTACCACCAGGATCACCTAAAACTAAATCTAAGTTGGGTGTTGATCTACCAGAATATAAACCCATAGATTTCATATCTCCTACCACCTATCCATTTCCTTTCATTTTTGACCGACTTGAAGCTTCTTCTTCTAAAAAATTTGAGGATACTTTCTCTATATATACCAATCCTCTCTTTGAAACAAAATAAGCTATTCCTTTACAGGTCCCAAATCTAGTTCTTAAGACTCCTTTGAAGTCTTTTAGGAGATCTCCTCCTCCTTCAATTCCAACTAGTTTATCTACCCTTAAAACACCATCTTCTTCCTCTACTTCTTCTTCATCCACACAAACACCTCACACTCCACATGGAAAACCTCATACACCTCAAGCATCTCATACACCACCTGTTGTCATGGCTTTCCGACCTATTGTACAAGATAGATATGCTGCCTTAGTCTTACCTAATAACCTTGATGCATTCCTAGTTGGATACTTAAAATACGTTCCCGAGAACAATGGAGAAACTGGTCCGTGAGTTGAAGATCATCTTCAAGATTTCCTAGACTTTGTAGACAACATGAATATTGAACAAGAAAATGTTTATATGAGATTGTTTGTACAGTCACTTGAAGGAAATGTGAGGATTTAGTTTAGGCAGTTACTAGCAGCTTCGATTAGAAATTGGGAAGAGCTTACAACCATATTTAAAAATCAGTGGGGTGTTGTTATATAAATATTAGGGCTCATCAACACCTAAAATAGTTGTTTCATACCCTAAAGGAACATAGTCATTTGAATACATCATTCCCCAAAAGTTCCATCTGAGAAACCATCCAGAAATTGCCTAAATTGAACCATACTAACTGCTCCACTCGCAAAGTGTGATGCATACTATGTGGTACACTGGCAGGGTGCGATGCATACTATTTAGGCCTTATATAGGGTGTGATGGGCGAGGATGGAAAATATTTTGGGATAGTTTGTTAGTTGGTTGCTCATGGAATCTTCTAGAAACTTCTCTTGTGCCACTTGCCTCTCTGAATTCGCCCAAGGATGAACAACGGAACTAGGAAACCATCTCCAATCCGTTCTCTTGTGGAACCAATTGTAATAAGTGGAATGAAACTAATCAAACCCCATGGATGACTCACACCCTTTTGAAAATCTATAAATTTATCTCCCATCCAAGAGATCAAGAGGTTGGAACGTTGTGCATTGCAAGTAAGTGCTGATAGTTTGTAATTGAGGAAAGATCATTGTATTCTTGTTTATGTGATCTTGCTATTTCATGAGGTGAAGAAGGATTAAAGCTGGGAGGATGGCGCTGGATCAGACAACTCGGCTCTAATTCTCCTTTCTATTAATAAAGCTCTTCAAGTTTTCCCACACATGATTGTGCAATTGTGAATGCTATCATTTGTGAGTTGCTATCATTTTTTCATTATATGTCTGATTCTATCAATGTTTATGTTGTAATAGATCACGATGCTTTGACGATTCTTTGTTGCTGTACTTTTGCAGGTACTCTCAAAGCATGTTAAGTATGGGGAGGATTTGTAGGATCTACTAAAGGAGAGGGAGATCAAGCAAGGGTTTAAGTGGAAGTTTTGGGTTGGTTCCACTATCTTTATATAATCTATTACACACAGGAAAAATCATTGAACTGCTTTAAATTGTTGTTTCTAGGGTAGCTGCCAAAACTAGAGGGTTAGTCATTCGAGAAGACACTAATTTTCGTAGAAACAAATTGGCGACTCCATTGGGGAAGAATGAACATATTTTTGTTTCTTGTTACTGTTTATTTTATGTTCAATTTGATAAACTATAGACAGAGTCTGAAGCCAGCCAAGTAGATTTCGAATTGCTCTTGCTTTGTAATTGCATAGTAGATGAATGCTGCTTCAGTCAATCCCTGGTTTAGTTTATGAATTAAACATTTGACTTGAAAGCACATCTAGATTCCCTTATGGTAGCTCAGTAACCTCTCAAGCCATTCCATCATACTTTTCTTATCATTGTTCATTAAAGCCTAGCTTAATTCATTGAAAACAACTCCACATTTGAGCCAAAACCCATTTTAGTTGCGCTCCCTGGACCATCGCACTGTCCTCCACTGCGACTCAGTATGCATAGCATCTCCCCAGTGCATCAAGTGTGATGGATCTCAATTTCTATTAAGCCTAGCTGTGACGATTCACTGAACACTTTTTCCATCTGGAAATTGAAGGTTTTGACCTGTTTTCAGTTTTGTTTGGTTGTTTTGCTACAAATGAATAGTACCTCTTCATTAAAGCTTACTTGAATCACTTATATCAGCCTTAATTACATTAGTATTAGTGAATGTTTTTGTTTATTTGTTCCTCATTTACAATCCTTTGTTGAAAAGTTGTTTTAGTCGATTTGTCACTTTGATACAAAACGTGTCGTAATTGTCGTTTTTTGTTGAAACGAGAAGTGTCATAAATTCTTCCTTCCCTTCATAATCGATTAAACTTTTCTTGATGCATTTGATTTGATTTGTTTACATTCAAAGTGTCGAAAGAATTTTTAATCAAAATTGAAAGTGTCGTTTTGAGTCTTCCTTTCTCGTTTTGAAGAATAAATTGTCGAAAATGTCATTTTGAGTGAAATATTTTAGATCTTTATTGCTTTTAGTTTTCCTTTTTGCATCTTTCACATTAAGGAAAGCAAAAAAAAATACATTGCGTTTAGAATTTATTGATTTGTTTGCGAAAACATGATTTAGGGAAATGCAGTAGTGTGTGCTCTTTGCTCTTTACTTAAAAGCATTGTTATCTTCTTTCCCTAGTAGCTTGGATTTTCATTGCTCAAATAAACAAAGATTGTTTATCATTGTAGATTGCATTTTAGGAATTTCAGATCATCATTACACAGTGAACCATTGAAAGTTAAACTATAAACAACATAAACTTTAAAATGAATTTCAATCAACCTAACAATGCTTTGGAACTTAACGCAACATATCTAGAGGTCTAGGCTAGAGACGTGTTCTAGTGTCGTTAAAACTAGTGGCTATCGTTTTCATTGAAGGTTGGGTGATTCCTCCTCCTTGATACAACAAGTTCTAGCACCGACTTCTGCTCCCCGTACCATCATGTATATAATGGGAGACCATAATAGGCTTAAATCCTTTATCCATAGGAAACCGAGTCTAATGTCTTATTGATCACAATGCATTGAACACAACTTTCGGGAAGATTGACTGCTGTACATAAGTCCTTGGTAGTTTCTCTTTAATTTGTCACCAAGGTGTATATTGTAGTTTTGTGATTGGTTTAGTAATCACTTTTTCTAGATTTTCCAGAGTAGTCACTTTTGTTTTTTTTTTACTCTCTAAAAGAAAAGGTCCATTTGAGCACTTATCCTTTCAGGCTCATTAAAAATCAAAGGATACTAGAGTCATATTTTGCCTTTTCTCGACTCTTTAAAACTAAAAAAGCGAAGTTGCGCCTAAGTGTTGTTGAAATTCATTGACCACAAATAACATCCCTATTCTTTAGATGATCTTAGGTTGAAACATATGACGACAAATCCGGAGTCTGCCGATCAAGGAATTCCTTTTGATGGGAAAACTAGTCCTTTTCTTTCTTTCAGAAATATTGGTGCTACTTATATGGCTACACTGTTCCTTTCGGGATTAACCATTGGCTTGATAGTATTGTTGTTTTCAACCTCATTGGTTCAAAATGGCATGATTTCTTAGCAATTAAGTATACCTCCAACTAGACAAAATCAACCACCAATTGATCCTAAATTTGACCCTTTGCCTTCTTCCTCGTTTGTTTCTCCCTCCCCCTCTTCCTCTTTGCTTGGTGAAAGTATTGGTACTAGTAACCAAGTGGCTAAGAAGAAGAAGAAATGAAAGAAGAAGAATAAGAAGCTAGTTCAGCAAGGGGGAAACCAAGTAATCATTGCTTTGAATGCAACATCTGATGAAAATCCGTCCGTTAAGCCTCACAAAGTCAAATATCCATGCATAATTTGTGCGGGAGAACATATTCATCAAAATTGTCCTTACATTACTCAGATCTTAGAAGAATGGTCTTCCCATTCACCCCATCCCATGTCATCAACCTCTGGAGATCATGTTGGTAACACACCATCAACTAGTGATAGTAAAGTTCATGGATAGAAGGGAAAGGTCAAGTTTCCATGTAGCTTATGTGAAGGGATTCACCACTTTCACCTTTGTCCCTATTTGAGTGAAGCCAAAAGAGTGTTGGCTAACCTTCCTACTTCACTGCAGCGACCTCTGTCTGGTTATAGGAAACTCTCCCTAAATCCTTCACTAGTTGATGAACCCACTAACCAAAATCAACCATTGGGCGAAACCACTCTCTCTAAAAGTGAATCCTATGAGTCTATACTTGATCCAAATCAACAGGTTGAGGTAACAGTTGACCTGATTTCACCTTCAGTAAATTGTACCTTTCCTTAAGAGAGTGAAAATGATACTGCTCAAGTTCTTTTTGTTTCGTCAGATTCAAATGAGCTTGGGGGCAGTCCACATGTCAATCAAGATAGGAGGAAAGTCCTCCAGTTCTCGTAACTCAAGGTTTTAATTCTCCCGCTTCTGCAGTACCCACTCCAAGTAGTCTAGTCATTTCCTTTGATTGGAATCGACTGGTAGGATTCCACCTTCATTCATATGTGCCTTTCCAGATCATAGTAAAAGTTTGTAAAATGATTGTATCTACACTATTATAGATGAAGATTAGTGAGTATCCTTTCCTCAACTGCTTGGAAAGCGCTTGGCTCGCCACCGCTTGTACCTGTTACATAGAATCTGTTGGGTGTTAATAGAGAAATGAGTCGACCATTAGGGATCCTTCCTCAGTTACCTATTACTTTGGGAGGGAAAACCATTTATCTGAACGTGATGGTAGTCCGAGGCCCTTTAGATTATAATTTACTTCTAGGGCGTGACTATGTTTATGGCATGGGAGTTACTACTTCAACACTCTTTCAAGTTATTTGTTTCCCGCATGAAGGCAAAATTGTCACCATTGACCAAATTTCATTTCCCAGTCCAAATATAGCTCCTAGTCAACCATCGTCCCTAAATGGTCCATTTATACAAATGGTATCATCCCCGCCATGGGTTGATTATGTGGAAACCTGTTCCATACCTAGATCAACTAACGATCAATTCAGTGATGTTGTACATCATGTACTAGGGGCATTGGAACTAGATTTTTCCTTCAGAACCTCTTATGAGTTGTGATAAGGGGTCCGAGGATAGTTATTTGTCTTCTGTCATCCTCGTTAAAAAATGAAAACAAGGGTATCTGAGAATAGTTCATTGTCTTGTGTCAACCTCGTTAAAAAATGAAACCAAGGAATATGAGGATAGTTCATTGTTTTGTGTCAACCTAGTTAAAAAATGAAACAAGGAGTCTGAGGATAGTTCATGGTCTTGTGTCAAGCTCATTAAAAAATGAAACAAGGAGTATGAGGACAGTTTTTTTACGATGCCAACCTCGTTAAAAAATGAAACAGGCCAATGAGCATAGTTCCTTGTCATGTGTCAAGCTTGTTAAAAAATGAAACAGGCCAATGAGCATAGTTCCTTGTCATGTCTCAAGCTCGTTAAAAAATGAAACAAGGAATTTGAGCAGAGTTACTTGTCTTTTGTCAAGATCATTAAAAAAAAAAGAAACAAGATCCCAAGTTCAATATTTGATTAGATTTCGTAAAATCCTAGTCGAGTCTTTCACTTGATCTCATAAAAGAAGCTTCATTCCATCCACTAGCCATGAGTATTCTACTTAGGTGAATGTAATGAAGCTTGGGGGGGCATGTACCTAATGGCAAAGATGCATTTCTCTTTAGGTTATGTGATTGGTCTATCACACCATTCACCTTTGTCTATCTGGACGAAGCCAAAGAGGTGTTGAATATCCATCCTGCTTCATCGCACTGACTTCCATCTGGTTACAGAAGACTCTCCCTTTCATCAAGCTAAGGGCATGCAAACCAACACAAGCATAATTTTTCATTTCAAGCTTGTGTAAACATGAAATTGAATCCATGCGCAGTTCCCTATGGTTCAAGATTGTCTAAAAATGAACCCATTTTCAATTTTTTAACCGTCGTGATTGCCATTCTATCAGCCTCTATTATCATATGAGTCTTGGTTGTTTCATTCCATCACCACCATCTCTTTGGCTGATCATATGCTTTCACTTGGTTGTTTTACCCTTTTCTGAGGAATAGTTGTCATGAGTGGTCTTATTAGCCAGCGTCTTCACATAAATAAACATGCTTTGAGAAGCTCCAACATCACCGAAACCAGTTGCTACCATAGACACCACTCGTTTCTCAAAATGGAGTCGTCTTTAAACTCTTTTCAAACTCTTTAAACATGAAAATATTGTCGAGCGCTTGTCCTTTCCAGCTCGTTAAGTATTGGAAATTTCATCCCTCCTATATTATTTTATCCTTTTTCAGACCTGAGGGATTAATTTACAAAAAATAACTTATGGAGTTTTCTTTTCATCCCTTTTCAAACTCGCTAAACATGAAAAGGACCGAGTTATCCTTGTTGTTAAACTCGTTAAAATAATAGCGAAAAACTTATCCATCTAGACGAGGTCGAGTTTCACTGTTGTAGACTCATTAAAACATTAAATAACGATAGGTTTGCCTTAAGGGCGAATTATAGAACAATCATATGTTATCCTCCTCAAGCTTGACAAAAATAAAGAGGTACTGGTCAGCAATGACTGTGGAAAAAGAGGAAAAACTTGAAGAATTTATGGTAGTAAGTTGCTCTTGAACATGACACTTTCACTCCATCTCCATGATTGAGTTGGGTTGAGTTACTCCGTTCACTAGTCATCATACCATTGGTCTTTCATACCATCCATATTTTTGGGTTAACGCTACCAATTCATCTCAGTGTCACTGACATCTTCAAGAGAATTCATCTAATCAATGTCTCATACCCTACAATACCTCCAACCTTAATTTTTTCATGACCACCATTCCTAAACCTTGTGTCGTCAGTTCATTTTCACCTCCATAAATCATTTACTTCGTTTCATGTTGTAGATGTGGGATACATCAAGGTCCTCCTAAGACGAGTCGCTTCTTGTTGACATCAGCTCATTATCCAAGAAGTTGACTTAGAAACAACCCTTTCAGTGCTTTGAAGCTTGCATACATCAATGGAAAGTTTCTCACTTCCGACGATAGGTTGAAATCAATGGTCTTTGACCGAAAGATTTTGTGTGGTGTTCGACATCGGATCATGTATTCACAACATGTGAAATGTACTATACTACCTTGAGGATCATTATCATTATAGGTTATTCCTCTCGCATCTGTTAACAACTCACATCATTGGCTAGTAATCAGGCGATGTCTTTCCATGTTCAACTTCAAAATATCTCTTTACATGAATTGACTTGTACATCGAGCGAAGATTGAACAAGTTTGAAGAACTCGGATCTAGTTTCATCCATCCAGATTGTGATATATTCAGGGATATAAAAACATCAAATGTACAAAGGCTCTACAAAGATGGTCATCTAATCATGGATTACAACTCTATATCTATAGAATCACGAGTCTGTATATGCAGACAACTATTTGATATATCTACATGAAATGAAATTTATAAAGCTTATTATGGGAATGCCTCCCTTAGCTAGATCATGAAAATCATATTATGATGATGTATTGTATTGTAACTTATGTAGGTCACCTTCAAGTTCGAAAATTTAGATCCTCATGATAAAGCAGTTCACCTGACATGAATATTTATGACCTCATGCTTTAGGGCGCAATTGTTATAGACATATTTGGGCACATCAACCCAAAACTTTTATGTTGATCTATTAGGGCTCATCAACCCCTAAAAGAGCTATTTAACACCCTAAATGTGTTGAGTATGGAGCATTATTGTTTATAGGTATTTGTTTCAGCCGGATGTATACATCAGGAAGTTTGTACACCCCTCCACATAAGGGGGTGCGGGGGGACTTGTCCCCCCCGCGGGGTCTGGGGCAGCCGATCCCCCCCAACTGGGGGGTCAGGGGGCCAACGCACCCCCGAAGGTAAAAATAGATGTAAAATTTCCTTGTAAAAGTATAGTAATTTCTAGTCAATCTAGGTCATTCATTAGCCGGATGATCAGATGATAGAACATATGTTTAGTTTAGGGTATTTTCCCTAGAAGACAACCCCTCTCCTTGTATGAGGGCATTGAATTTGAGGTTTTGTAATAGATGTGTATTCTCTGAGCAAGAAATAGAGAGGTGAGACTGAGAGAAAACAAATGATATTACAGCGGATCTACTATAGGTTGTGTCTCTTCATTTTGTTGGATAATAGAAAGGAAGGACTAGATGTTCAGGGGGGATGTAGCCCAAATTGGGTGAACCATGTATATCTGTGTCTCTCTTGTTTTATGCATTTTCTGTGTTTATATTTCTGCAATACTTTATGTGTTCCATTGCTCCGTAATATATAATTTTCTAACAACTGGTATTAGAGCCAAAGATCTATTTGGCTGATAAACTCGCAGGAAAGAAGGGTTCCTCATTCGAGTGGGAGAAATGGTGAAAGATGGTAAGTTTAGGGTCGAGAAATTTAATGGAAAAAACCTCTCACTGTGGAAGATGCAGATGGAAGATTATCTATATCAAAAAGATCTATACCTACCATTGGGCTGAAAAACAAAGATGCCGATGGGTATGATAGATGAAGAAAGGAACCTTATCGATAGAAAGGCACTCGAAACAGTACAGTTGTGCCATGCAGCATCGGTTGCCTTCAACATTTTGAAGGAAACAACATAGGGTTTGATTAAGGCATTGGAGAAACTATATGAAAAACCCTCAGCCTCAAACAAAGTATTTCTTATGAAACAATTATTTAATATGAAGATGTCGGAGGGTGGATCTATTGTAGACCATTTAAATGATTTTAATACTATTACAAGACAATTATGTTCTATAGGGGTAAACTTTGATGATGAAATTAGAGCTCTGTTATTCTTGTGCTCATTACCAGAATGTTGGAATGGTTTAGTAATGGCCATTAGTAACTCTGTTTTTTGATCTTGTAGTTTAAAGTTTGATGATGTTGTCAGTGCTATCCTTAGCGAGGAAATGCTATGGAAAAGCTCTGGTGAGACATTAGGTAATTATTTGAGTGCACAGTCTAGGGGAAGAATAATGGAAAGAGGAAAGAGTTCAAGGTACTGTAGTAAATCAAGGAAAGGCAGATCCAATTCCATATCGGGGATAGTGTTCTAGAAATGCGGAAGGAAACGACACCCAAAGAAAAAATATAGATCTTGTAAGGGAAAAGAAGGAGATGCACAACAAGAAAACAATCATGAAGCAAATGTGACAGGTGAGGTGTTATAAGATGCTTTGATTCTTTCTTTCAAAAATATTACTGATTCTTGGGTGGTAGATTTAGGGGCCTCATTCCATGGCACACCTAATAAGAAACACTTTCATGACTATGTTCAAGGAGATTTTGGACAAGTCCATTTGGTTGATGATAAACCCTATAAAATTGTTGGAATGGGTAAGGTTCTTGTAAAACAATAGAATGGAAACCAATGGCTACTAAAGGAAGTAAGGCATGTTCCAGATCTAAAGAAAAATCTGATTTCAAGAGGGTAGCTACGCGGTGAAGGTTGTGTGACAACTTTCATAGATAAAGCTTCGAAGATCACCAAAGGGGCCCTGATAATAGCAAAAGGCGAAAAGGTTGGTAACCAATGGCTACTAAAGGAAGTAAGGCATGTTCGAGATCTAAAGAAAAATCTAATTTCAATATGGCAGTTAGGTGGTGAAGGTTGTGTGACAACTTTCATAGATAAAGCTTGGAATATCACCAAAGGGGCCCTAGTAATAGCAAAAGGAGAAAAGGTTGGTATATTGTATTTATGCAATGGTATTTCTAACTCTGTTAATGCTTTAACTTCCAAAGGAGAAAATGAAACATTATTGCATCATAGGCTCGGTCACATGACTGAAAAGGGGATGAAGATTTTTCACTCAAGGAATTTGTCGTCGGGTTTGAAGGATGTTAATTTGGGCTTCTGTGAGAATTGGATTTATGGAAAACAGAAGAGAGTCAAATTTCTCAGAGTTTTGAAAGAAAAAAAGAGCGAAAAATTAGATCTTGTGCATACAGATGTATGGGGACCTGCTAAGGTATCATGTCTCTGTGGCTCTTTTTATTATGTTACTTTTACTGATGATGCAACTAGAAAAACTTGGATTTATTGTATTAATAATAAATATGATGTATTTGATACTTTCAAGAAATGGAAAGCTTTGGTTGAGATTGAGACAGGAAAGAAATTGAAGTGTCTTAGATCAGAAAATGGAGGTGAATATTGCAACAAAGATTTTGATAGGTATTGTTCAAAGTATGGAATTCATAGAGAGAAGACAATTCCAAGAACACTACAAGGAAATGTTGTGTCAGAAAGGATGAACAGAACAATCATGGAGTGTGCAAGGTGCATGATATTGCATGTATGATTTCCTTTACTATTTTGGGCAGATGTTGTAGATACTATTGTTTATGTGATAAACAACGGGCCTTCAAGTTCCTTGGATGGTGGTGTTCCAGAGGAAGCATGGATAGGTAAAAAGGTAAACTACTCTTTTTTAAACCGTTTTGGTTGTGAGACCTTTGTCCATATTGATAAAGAACATAGAAAAAAGCTTGAGGCAAAGTCAAAGAAATGTACCTTTATTGGATATGGTGTTAATGATTTTGGTTATCGCTTATATGATTATGAAAATCAAAAAATCATTAGGAGTAGAGATGTAATATTCAATGAAAAGGTCTTGTATAAGAATTACTTGTAGGAAAAGAAATAGGAAAAAGAAAACAAGGAATACATAGTTCTTGATGAAATCACTGAAAAAGTAAAGGTGCATGAAAATAATAATAACCAACAACCACAACAATAGAAACCACCACCACAGCAACGGGCACCATAAACACCTGAAAGTGGTGTTAGAAGATCTACCGGGATAAGTAGACCCCTGAATGATACTCTCCTTCATTATATTATTTTTTGCTGATTGATTGTAGTGAACCTGAATGTTATGAAGAAGCAATGCAGGAAGAAGTGGGAGGTAGCCATGGAAGAAGAGATGGACTCCTAATGCATAACCAGACTTGGGACCTAATCAGGTTGCTTGCAGGAGAAACTACATTAAAGAATAAATGGGTTTACAGGCTGAAGGAAGAAGATGGAGGAAAATAGAGGTATAAAGCTAGACTTGTGGTGAAGGGGTTTGCATAGAACAAAGGTATTGATTTTTATGAAATATTTTCTCCTGTGGTTAAAATGACTTCAATCAGAACTATTTTAAGTCTAGTAGTAGTTGAAGATTTGCATATTGAGCAGGTAGATGTAAAGACAACCTTTCTCCATGGGGATTTGTAGGAAGAGATACATATGCGGTAGCCACAAGGATATGACATGAAAGGGAAGGAGAAACTAGTGTGCAGGTTGAAGAAGAGATTGTATGGCTTAAAATAAGCTCAGAGGTAGTGGTATCTAAAATTTGACTAGTTTATGCCTTAACAAGGTTATACTAGATGTCACTTTGATCATTGTGTTTATATGAAAAAGAAAAATGATGGTAGATGTATTAGATTGTTATTGTATGTAGATGACATGCATGTTGCAGGGTCTAACATGCAGGAAATAAATGTGCTCAAAAGAAAATTGGCAAATTCATTTGCAATGAAGGATTTGGGAGCTGCAAAACAAATCCTTGGTATGAGAATCACTAGAGACAGGAAAAATCGTAAATTAACATTGTCTCAGAATGAGTACATACAAAAGGTGTTGAAAAGATTTAGCATGCACAATGCAAAACCAGTTAGTACACCTTTTGCTAGCCATTTCAAACTTAGTAAGGAAATGTGCCCAAAGACCCAAGAAGACATGGATTATATGTCTAAAGTTCCATATGCATCAACAATTGGAAGCTTAATGTATGCAATGGTTTGCACAAGGCCTGATATTGCACATGCAGTGTAAGTAGGTGCATGATGAATCTAGGAAAGAAACATTGGATGGCAGTGAAATGGATTCTCAGATATTTGAAAGGTACCGCAAATCAAGCATTATGCTTTGGTGGTTCAAACATTTCTCTACAGGGATATGTTGATGCAGATATGGCAAGTGACAAAGATAACAGGAG
Source organism: Pinus taeda (assembly GCA_000404065.3). Lineage (NCBI taxonomy): Eukaryota > Viridiplantae > Streptophyta > Pinopsida > Pinales > Pinaceae > Pinus > Pinus taeda. The sequence continues at coordinate 58,168 of APFE030493278.1, read as the reverse complement.
GAGCACTATAAGATATGTATTTAATGTTGGTGGAATAGCTGTCAGTTGGGTTTCAAAAATCCAAAGTGTTGTTGCACATTCAACAATAGAAGCAGTGTGTGTTGCTACTACAGAGGCTAGTAAAGAAATGATTTGGTTACAAAGGTTTATGGGTGAATTGGGTAAGGAGCATGATATGGGAACGTTATACAGTGATAGCCAATGTGCCATTCATCTTGCAAAGAACTCAGCATTTCATTCCAGGACTAAATGCATACAGCTCAAGTACCATTTCATACGATCATTGTTGGAAGATGGAGAGTTGAAGCTAGAAAAGAGCACACTAACCAGAATCCTACAAATATGCTAACAAAAGTTGTAGCCAGGGAGAAACTGATAATATGCTCAGTTTCAATTGGTCTTCAAGGATGACGATGAAGATGAGAAACAACTAGGTCAAAAGAGGAGTCATTGTCCAGCAAATGAAGCAGCGGTGGAGTTGCTACAATCATTCTCCAAGTAGGAGATTGTTGACTATGGCGCATGATTATTTAGAGGTATTTGTTTCAGCTGGATGTATACCCCAGGAAGTTTTTACACCCCTCCATGTAGGAGGGTGTAGCGGGGACTTGTCCCGCCTACAAGGGTCCAAGGGGCTAATCCCCCCGGCTAGGGGGTCCGGGGGCTAGTAGTCCCTTGGTGGGGGTTTGGGGGCAGTGCCCCTGAAGCTAAAAATAGATGTAAAATTGCCTTGTAAAAGTAAAGTAATTTATAGTCAATCTGGGCCATTCATTAGGCGAATGATCTCATGGTAGAACTTATGTTTAGTTTAGGGTTTTTTGCCCTAGAAGGCAACCCCTCTCTTTGTATGAGGGCATTATATCTGAGGCTGTGAAATAGATGTGTAGTCTCCGAACGAGAAATAGAGAGGTGAGACTGTGAGAAAAAACATAGGGATTACAACAGATCTGTTGTAGGTTGTGTCTCTTCATTTTGTTGGATAATAGAAAGGAAGGACTGGGTGTTTAGGGTGGACGTAGCCCAAACTGGGTGAACCACATATATTTGTGTCTCTCTTGTTTTATGCATTTTTTGTGTTTATATTTCTACAATATTTTATGTGTTCCATTTCTTTGTAATATATAATTTTCTAGCAAAATGAACATAGTCATCTGAACCCATCATTCCCCAAAAGTTCCATCTGAGAAACCATCCAAAAATTGCCTAAATTAAACCGTACTAACCACTCCACTAGAAAAGTGTGATGCATACTAAGTGGTACACCACTAGGGTATGATGCATACTATTTAAACCTTCTATAGGGTGCGATGGGTGACGATGGACAAATTTACGAGACAGTTTGTTAGTTGGTTGCTCATGGAATCTTCTAGAAACTTCTCCTGTGCCACTTTGCTCTCTGAATTTTCCCAAGGATGAACAAGGGAACTAGGAAACCATCTCCAATCCCTTCCCTTGTGGAACCAATTCTAACAAGTGGAATGATACTAATCAAACCCCATGGATGACTCAAACCCTTGCAAAAATCTATAAATTGATCTCCCATCCAAGAGATCAAGAGGCTAGAATGTTGTGAATTGCAAGTCTTGATAGTTTGTAATTGAGGACAAGGCATTGTATTCTTGTTGAATTGATCTTGCTATTTCATGAGGTGAAGAAGGATTGAAATTGGGAGGATGGCACTGGATCAGACAACTCGGTTGTAATTCTCCTTTCTATTGATAAAGCTTTTCAAGTTTTCTCCCATATGATTGTGCAATTGTGAATGCTATCATTTGTGCATGGTATCATTTGTTCATTATATATCTGATTCTGTAATGTCTATGTTGTAATAGATCACGATGCTTTTATGGTTCATTGTTGTTTTACTTGTGCAGGTACTATCCAAGCATGTTAAGTATGGGAAGGAGTTGCATAATATGCCAAAGGAGAGAGATATCAAGCAAGGGATTAAGCAGAAGTTCTCGGTTGGTTCCACTATTGTTCTCTTATCTGTTATACATAGGAAAAATCATTGAATTGTTTTAAACTGTTGTTTCTAGGGTAGCTGCCAAACCTAGAGGGTTAGTCATTCGACAAGACACTAATTGTCCCAAAAAAAGGTGTGAAAAACGATCCTCTTTACTTCCTTATAGAATTTGAAGAGCTTAAAAGGAACTTTAGTGAACCAGTACCATATTTTATCAAAATATTCAATAAACTCTATCACAAAATGGCTGCTCATTGTAAAAATCTTGCAGCAGCATCTAAGTCTATATTTTCTAAAGGTTTTGATGATGACTTTTCTATTATGCTATGAGAGAGAACTTCAAGAACTCTTGAAGATATGAAAACAAACACTATAGAAGTAGAAGCAAATAGGGAAGCCTCAACTTCTTTAAAACTTAAGGAAGAAAAGGCCCAAAGAAAATTCAAATCTATTCAAGAAGCCTCTAGTTCCTCTAAGACTAAATCAGGAGACTCAAAAATAGTTGAAATAACATCTCTTCTTAGAAACCTATCAGTTAGGATTTCAAAGATTGAGACCCAACCTAGGACAATACAACAAACGATTACTAGACCTCAAACCCAAAATCAAGGTCAGTATAAAAGAAATCCATGACTACAAATCCTTTAGAGACCTAGTGATGATCAACAGGTTACTACTCCTCTATTGATAGATGAGCAATAACCTGATGATAATACTATGAAAATTACTGAAGATATCAATAGTATGGATTATTCTTCCAATCAAACAGCCATCATTCCTCTCCCACAACAGAATTAGTTTCAAGAAGATCAGGAATCTTCATAAGTCTCTAAATATCATGCTTTCTCTGAATTTTTAATTCCAAAATTAAACAAGAGGTATGGCCTTAGGCCTGGGCCAAGTCGTGGGAGACCTCCAAAAGAAACTCTAGTAATGGAACCATGTACCAAAATTGTTAAAGCTCAAACTACTCTTTTTTAGCCTTTAGATCAGTCAATTGATACTACCCAAGATGGTAAAAACATTTTGACTACATTTAATGTTGAAAACGAATTAGAGAGGGTTAAGGTCTCAACTCCACTATTAGAGCTTTCTAAAAACCCTAGTTATGAAAGCCAAGTCAAAAAATGGATACAAAATACCTTAGCTAATGCTGAAGGTGATTTCATAAGTCTGCAAGAGGAAAAACTAGTAGTTGTTTTTGGCCCTAGTTCAGAAGTGATAGATGAGATAGAGCCTTTGTTCTATGTAACTCTTCAAACAAATGATGCCATGTTGTATAATTGTATGCTTGATTCAGAAGCATCACACAACCTTATGCCAAAATCTATCACAAATGATTTGAAACTCCACATAACTAGATCCTTCCATGACTTGTACACCTTTGATTCTAAAAAGGTTGTTGGACACCTAATCCTCAATGGGTTAGTGTGGAAGTTGAATGGACAAAAGGAGTCCAAGAGACCTTAGGATGTGAATCCCAACGGTCACATAATGTACTATAAATGTATATCATTTGTCAATAAAAATGGTATTGCATATTTTATCTTTCATATCTCTCTTGTTGTCCATGTGTGTTTAACATGGTATCAGAGCCAGTTCTGAAAATAGTTGTAACTCCCTTCATTTCTGCTATTGTCCTCTGTCATTCTAACCTCAGCTCTGTCCTCAAACACCTCTGTCATTCTGCCACACCTGCATTGCCCTGAATTCGCTCAGAATCCAAAACCATTCCATATTCCTGCACCTCGGGGCTCTATCCATTAACGCATCTGTCCACCAGTTGCGCGTGCAGGGTTGCGTGGTGAGCAAGGCATTCAATTTCTCATAATTCTGTGTCCTCCTTTTGAAGGTTTCAGCTGTCGCATAATTGGTTCTGAAACAAAAATTCGATCACTGTAATCTTGATTTTCTACCGAGCTTTGAGTCTCCACCCAGCAGGCCAGTATCTGAGAGCTTGTTCCTCTTCAATCATGACTTAGCTGAGAAATGGCGTTCATTGGTATCGTTCGCTGGCTATGGTGTCGCCGGGAGTCAAACCTGTGACCTAGGCCTTCTGCTTCTCTCCCGGCGGAAGCGAAATTCTCAACCGTCCGTTGATCATTGACCATTGTACAATTTTTAATGTATTGGATATCGTTTTGAGCTTTCTGCTCCATATTGAATATCGTTTTGAGCTTTCTGCTTGAGGTAGTTGAAACCGAATCTGCGGGTCATGCATGCACTTTGGCTAGAACAGTTAATATCAATACTTGTACCCTGAGTTGTCTCTTTGCGTCGTTGAAAAGGCGCATCTTGGGACTCAATTTGCTGTCAAGCAGCCCTGGACACACTACACATCCGCATTGCTTCTGGGTTAGGCTACATGATTTCGCTGTAATTATTTTGTCTACAGTCAACGATGGGGCCATATTTCTGAGTCGACTACAAATGGAATCAAAGGTCTTGCTCCCTAATCCGTTGTACTCCCAATCATCGTCGACCAAGTTGAATCGATCTTAATAAATCCGCAGACATACAAGCACTACATACGGAGTGTTGGGTGAATAATATCAAAGCGCTGTGGATAGACCACTGTATAAATTAGAGCAGGCGTATTCCTACCCTCCATAATTATTTTGAGCCATTTGTTCTATGGCTTTTCTGTGCTGGTAATTTCTGCCCTATTATTAGTTGTTTCATATAGTAGCCCTTTAATGCTAGAACCTGAGAATCCTCATTGTGCACCAGTCCTAACGCTCCACTAAAATTTGTTCTCTGACAAAAGCCATTATACTATGTCCTCTGCATTGGACTGATAATCTGACTGCATAAACGCATTGAAGATGGCCAACTTGGGCGTTTATCTTCCTTGGAAACCTAACACTCCTACGCACTTGAAGCTCTAGCAACCCCTATTTTTAATAGCTTAATGCAATTCTCTGCCTATGGTTCCCCAAATAGAAAATGTGCGTTCTTGTAGAAATGTTACTCCTGAATTTTAGATTGTAGAATACATGGATGTGAATGGTATCCGGACCCTGTGCGACCCGTCGTTGTAGCCTCCTATTTGACAAGAGTGTTGTTGGATCGAACTGGGTGGAGGAGAGCACCAGGGGTCCGTCTGGATTCCATCCAGTGGGCACAGTGTGTTGGTATCAGCTTTAAACTTTTTTCGCTGACAATATGATGCCTCTGTGTTACATATTTTTGAAGACTAGTATTTTTGGAAGGATGAACCTTGTTCATCATTTTCTAGGCATTGGAAACTAGTAATTTCGTTGAAGCGTTCAAAACCCTGGCGTAACGATAGAGTTTCGGCTTCTGTTGAAGCGTTCAACGATTTTTCTTTTTCTCCGAATTTTAGCAGAAGCGTGGATTCGCGATGAGTAAAAAAAAAGTTTTTTAACTGTTTTTGAACGGTGGACACCATCTTTTTCGTTGATTAAGGCACGATATTTTGTGAATTTATTGGCTTCGTGGTTTGAATCGGTCCGTAAGGTTGCCTTTCCGGTCGCAGATGGATGATTTTGTGAAAATTGAGGAATCTTTGAGGCGGTCGGAAGGTTAAGATTTGTCATCGTTGGAAGGAGAACTGGTTTAATGAAATGCGGAGGAGGTCGGGATATTCTTGCTGATTTCTGAGGGAGTGGTTTTGTGTTAGGAGGTGTTATGGAAGAACAGAGAGTCCACCAATTGTAATACAATCTTCCTAAAGCCTCCATATGCTAGCATTAAGTAGATTGTAATAGTTGAGAAAATTCAAAATTAGGCCTAAACCTACAGCGACAGAAGTGGCAATGAAAAGGGTAGAAGGCATGGCTCCAGCCATAGCAAGCTGGAAAGGAACACAATAAATTGATATTACTCCCACTGTCTGTAAAACCACAGCTCCAGACTCCCTTTTCTTTGCAAAATATGAGAGCAGCGAGAGATTTCCCAACAATCCAGTTAATTTCCCCAGCCATCCCAATGCAAACAGTGGAATTTTGTTTCCAGCCAATAGATTTTGTGCATTCGGCATAATCTGTGGCAGTTGCAGGAGGAGAAACGTTATGTTAGAAGTGGCTGCAATGGTGGATGTCAGGGAATCCCATTGTGTATAAGATGTATTTTTCACGTGCAAACTATCATCACCGAATTGCTTATTTTCATCACCCAGATCTATGAAACCGTCTTTAGCCTCTGAGTCCAATGTGGTTGTCCTCACGATTGGGTTTCTGCATTTCCTACAAGCATTGGAGAAGTAAGGATTCAGATGGATGATTATGAGAGTACCACAATCGGTACTAGTGCTAATCCTTTGGCCAAAACTAGGCGTTGTAGAACTGAGATTGGAACCCAGAACGTCTTTGCGGTATTTAGAGTAGGAGGAAATTGATAGCCTCAAGACCATCGTAGAGGCCATTATTCCTTTCGCCAAACTTGCACTGAATCTTGTCTATATGTATTACATGTGTAGTGCTGTTACTTGCAATATTTCGTTTTTATAGGAAGGAGACGAGCTGGGGAAAGAATCGAGCAATGGTGAATCAGTAGCGTGCCATGGAAATTGGGATGTATTAGCAGCTTACACATAAAGTGAATCACGAACGAAGATAACGGGACCGTGGAGGAAATGCAGGCGGTCCATATATTCACGAGAAACTCCTAAAGGCCGCCCATTTTGGGATATTTCTTTGCTCGAACTAGGGTTTGGACGATATTGCTTGCTTATCCGAGGTGAATATTCTGTTCAACACTTGTTCAGATTCGAACTCGGATTGTTACGTGGATTGTTTGCCTTAAAGGATTTTTAAGAAAATGACCATGCCGCTGACGGATTTGAGGAATCGCCCTCTGGAGCAGTGGAAGGTTATAGGGGTCGGATTGTCGGGTAGCTGTTATTGCTGGGGGCTTTGCTAATCCGAAGCCCTTTTGTTAATTAGGGGTTCTATTAACATCATCTAGTGTAATTGTATATTCAAGTTGAGCTGCCCCCTCAATATACTGCATAGTGCCATCTTGTAAGTGACGAACCCATTGAAAAACACAAAGAGAAGTGCCATTGATAGAAATTCCACATGCTTATAATATGTTCAATCTTCCAATCTGTTCGTTGTTTAGTTAAGTTTTTTTGAATGTGAAAATTCCATCATGGAGTAGCCATCACTTAATGGTCGTTGCATTTAATTTGCTATTGGATAATATAAGTTTGTTTGAAGATTGTTACTACATGTGGAAGCATTAAAAACAATGTACAATGAATAAGCTTACGAAAATCACCCACCTTGGAGAACATTGTGGCAAAAATCATTTGCATATCAGGGTTTATCTATTGAGATAATGGCCAGACTTGAAGATGCATTAAAGTTATTGAATATCCTAATTCATTCCACTGTTGATGAGATGGTTAAGATCAACAAAACCTCTTTATTCAATATTAAAAATGTCTACAAAATGCACAAGAGAATATTGAGTTTTTGCAGCTTCAGACAAAGCTACAGCAAGAAGAATTACAGCAGAGGAGTCATCATTCTAAACCTGTTTCTGTTCAAAACAATGAAACAGACTCCCATAAACAGCAAGACAATATTGTTGAAGTTCATTCAAATCCAGTGCCAAATAAAGCAGCAGTTGTACATGCAGATGAAAAATTTCTGTCTGCACTTCCCAAGCCCATTATCAGACCTTGGGAATAGCTTGTCCACAACAAGCATAGAACAGGTCTTGGTTATGACAAGGACTTTTCCTTTCATATCCCAGACTACTCAAAACCCATTCAGTTTTAGAGTGTTGGATTCATTCATGACAGATCACTTACTCTTCATGATAGTTCAGCTTCAGCTGTTCCAGATTCTACGCCTCTTCCACAGCAACAACAACAACAATAGATCGTGAAATGCCAACACTGTGACCGAGTTGGCCATTTGAAAGATCATTGTTTTGATCTTCATCCATGTAAGCACACTGTCATAAAACCGTCATTCTTCAAAAAATGATTCAAAAAAAAACGTCCTGCAGAACAAAGATTCATCTGGATGGATCACTTCTTGGCAATGGGCATCAACAGCCAAGAAGATATTCCAAACACATGTCAGAACTTGTTCCAAAGTATTGAAAAGTCTTGCAGTTGAGTTTTATCCATCATCTCACCTTGTATCTTACAGGGGGGAAATGATGGTCATCTACAAGCTTCAAAGTCACATCAAGCGAGCCTGAGCCACAACCTGCCACACCAGTTTTAGAGTTGTAGCCAGAGACAAAGTTGCCCGTGAACATGCCTTCAGTTGGAAATCTGGGACACTTCCTCTAGCAGAAGACTTCAGCTTCTTGCCAGTTTTAGAAGAATTCCAGGAACAAAATTGAGAACACTTCCTCTAGCAGAACACTCCAGCTTCTTGCCAGTTTTGGAAGAGTTCCAAGAATTGCATTAAGCATTCCAGAGTTGTTGGTCATCCTTAAACCATCACAGGTTGAGCCTTCCCTTTTTAGGTTGAATTTCTACCTTGTATGCGGCGTGAGACCTCCCTTTTATGGTTGAAGGTTTCCCTCTTCAAAACAATAGTAAAACTTCCTCTAGCAGAAGACTTCAGCTTCTTTCCAGTTTTGGAAGAGTTCTGGGAACTACACTAAGCATTCCAGTGTTGGTGGTCATCCTTAAACCACCACCCTTTATACCAACATTTCAGAGAGCACATTTAGCCTAGTGTTGCCATGCATTTTTGCACATTTTGTATTACAACTCTCTTTTTGGACTCATACATAACCCTTCGGATTAAGGGGGGGAATGTTGGACACCTAATCGTCAATGGGTTAGTGTGGAAGCCTAATGGAAAAAAGGAGTCCAAGAGACCTTGGGATGTGAATCCCAACGGTCACATAATGTACTATAAATGTATATCATTTTTCAATAAAAATGGTATTGCATGTTTTATCTTTCATATCTCTCTTACTGTCCATGTGCGTTTAACAAAGGTGTCCTGTTTACGATTGATCAAGGATCTAGTGGTTACCCTTGCCTAAATTCTAGTGACGAGTGTAGTACTTGATATTGTTGTCACAGATATCCCTCCCATGTTTCTAATGCTCATTTCTAGGTCTTGTTGTGCTGAATTAGGGGGAACTCTACAGATGGATATGGAAAATGATACTATTCCTGTTTATGGAGGAGAGAAATTTAGATTATATAGAGAGGGAATATTTATACATACTATTTGTAAGACTGACCAGCCAAGGAACCATCCAATTTATGTAATAGATCAAGACTTTGGTTGTTTTCAACTCACTTCAAACCAACACAAAACTCAAATCAAAATTGAAGAGGTAGTTGAAAGTCCTAAACAAAACCAAACTGATATTTGGAAACTATTCTTTGATGGCTCTTGCACAAAAGATGGGGCAAGAGCTAGAGTAGTTTTAATTTCACCTGAAAAAGAAAATATAGCCCAATCATATAAATTAGATTTTGAAGTTACCAATAATGTTGCTGAATATGAAGCTTTCCTTTTAGGATCGCAATTAGCGAAAATGTTAAAAGTTCAAAACTTAAGTGTTTTTATTGATTTAGAGCTTATTGTTAAGCAAGTAAGAAATTCTTTCCAGACCAATCATCCTAGACTTAGGTCCTACAGAAATGAAGTATGGGATTCAGTTGAAAACTTCTTTGATGCTTTTAATTTGACTCATATTCCAAGAGATCAGAATATTCTTGCAGATGCCTTAGTTGTCTCTGCCAATTCTTTTAAAACTCCTGATCATACTAATGTACTCTATCAGATCAAAGTCAAATATAGGCCATCTATGCCAGATAATCTAAAACATTGGCAAATATTCAAAGATGATGAACATTTGAAATCATTTCTTCATGTAATGGATGATTTTTCACTTCTACAAATTGATGAAGAGAGAACTGAAATAAATGAAAATGTAGATGGAAATGATACTTCATATTTTAAAACCTAGATTGCTAATCATGACATTATTCAATTATCAAATAATTTTATTCCAAAAGGACTCATCCCTTTAGAAAGATTGTTTCATCAAAATGATGTCCTCCGAAACCCTCAGTCCATTTCTTCAGAAGATGAAATAGAAGAGATTAACATTGGAACTGATGAAGATATCAAAAACATCAAATTATGTGGATCTTTAGAACCTGAGATCAAAGCTCAATATCTTAGGTTACTGCAAAATTATAAGCATGTTTTTTCTTGGACTGATGTTGATCTAAAGACCTATGATACCTAATTAATACAACATAAGATTCCTTTGAGGCCAGAAGCAAAACCTTATCAATAGAAACTTAGAAGGATAAATTCAGCCCTCCTACCAACTGTAAGGGAGATTAAGATAATTCTAGATGCACGGATCATCCTCCCTCTTAGATATTCTAATTGGGTTGCCAATCTAGTTCCTATTAGAAAAAAAATGGAGAAACAAGACTCTGTGTGGATTTTAGAAATTTGAACAAAGAATCATTAAAAGATAATTATCCTTTGCCCAAAATGGATTAGTTACTTCAAATGGTTTTAGGAGCATAAAGAATTTCTATGCTTGATGGTTTTTCCAGTTACAATCAGGTGAATGTTGATACAATAGACAGAAATAAGACAACCTTTACTACACCCTGCAGTACATTCATGCACGCTAGGATTCCATTTGGATTAATGAATGTTGGAGCAATGTTCCAGAGAGCTATGGACATAGCTTTTATGGATCAGGTAAATAAATTTGTGGTTATTTATCTTGATGACATAACTATTTTTTCTAAATCTAATAAGAAACATCTAAAGCACTTGATGAAGGTTTTTGACAGGTGTAAATTTTTTTGAATATCATTGAACCCTAAGAAGTCCTTGTTCGCTGTCAAAGAAGGTAAACTGTTGGGCCACATAATTTCAAAGGAGGGTGTAGTAATTGATCCCAAATGAGTATCTCCCATTGAAACATTGACCTTACCTAGAAATAAGAAGGAGATTCAAGATTTTCTAGGCAAGATTAATTTTCTAAGGAGGTTTATTCCAAATTGTGCAGAGATTGTTCAATACATAACTGACATGCCCCGAAAGGACCATGAAGTTAAATAGACTCCCTCTTCTAGGCATCTATTTGAACAAATGAAAAGGGCTATCTCTGAAGCTCCCATCTTATCCAACCCTTATAATACTAAGCCATTTAGTATTTTCTCTTTTGCCTCTGAAAAAACCCTTAATTTCATTCTATTACAGAAAAATGAAGATTCCCATGACCAACCCATAACATTTTTCACCAAGGTTATGAGAGACGTTGATCTTAAGTATGACATCATTCAGAAGAAAGCCTATGCCCTCACTGAAGCCATGGAATCATTCATCATGTATGTCTTACATTCACTTATTACTGCTTACGTCCCTAATTGTTCTGTGAAAATTGTCCTAACCCAACGAGACACTGAGGGGAAAAGAGGTAGATGGATCACTCAAATTTTGGAGTTTGATCTAACTATCAAGACTAACAAGCTAGTAAAATATCAAGGATTAGCCAAGCTTCTAGCTGAATCCAACTGCAAAGTACTTGGAATCAATTATGTTTTAGAGATTCAAGGGAAGAATACACAAGAACCTTCTCTCCTTGTAGAAGGGGAGAATCTACAAGAACCTCTACCTTTGGAGCAGATCAATCCTATACACATTGATGAAAAATTCTTGTTGTCAAACCGGTATCAAGATATTGTGAATTCCTTGATTCATTTTGAGTGTCCAACATCATTCTCCAAAACCCAGTGTAAAACCCTTAAGTTAAAATCAGTCAAGTATTGCATTATAAATGAAAATTTATACTGGAAAGATCCACTGAATATTTTGTTATTATGCTTAAAAGAATCGAAAACGGAAGGAAACATTGATCAGTTTCATATAGGATTTTTTGGGAGACATTATGCTTGGAGAGCAACAACATACAAGATTCTGAAGGGAGGATTTTATTGGCCAACATTGTACTTACAAGTATGGGTAAAGTTCAAAGGTTGTGTTCCTTGTCAAATGTTTGCTGGTAAACAAAAAATAGTTGCTTTTCCACTCATTCCATCAATAGTTTGAACACCTTTTTCTCAATGGGGATTAGCTTTTGTTGGATAGATTCACCCCACATCAAGTAATCAACATAGATGGATCCTCACTGCAACAAACTACTTTACTAAATGGGTGGAAGCAATTCTAGCTAGAAATGCTACTCATTTAGTAGTAATTAAGTTTGTTGAGGAGAATATCTTATCTAGATTTGGTTGCCCAACTCAAATTGTCACAGATAAGGCAACAAAGTTTTCTAGTGTTAAATTGATTGAATTTTGCTAGAAATATCAGATTCTATTACATCATTCAACTCCATACTACTGTCAAGGTAATGGAATTATAGAATCATCCAACAAAATCCTGGTAACAGTAATAAAAAAGACTCTAGCTGATCATAAGAAGAGTTGGGATTCACATTTAATTTATGCAGTATAGGAAAACATAATTACTCCAAAAAGATCAACTAGAAAATATCCATTTCAGTTAGTCTATGGGAAAGATGCAATCTTCCCTACCAATTTGGCCTTCCCTGATATAAAATTCCTGCAGGATTCAACAAATGAGCCTCATGATTTTTCAAGAAGGATAAATCAGATTATTGAACTTAATGAAAAAAGAAATAAAGTTCAATACAAATTAATGAAATATCATAATAAGATGAAATTTCTTTTTGACATAAGAGTGAAGGAAAGGGATTTTAATAAAGGTGATCTAGTTCTAAGATGGGATGCCATGAGAGAAGAGAAAGGAAAGCATGGAAAATTTGACAATCTATGTTTTGGACCTTTAGCAATTACTGAAGTGAAGGGTAACAACACTTTTGTGCTATAGAATATTCATGGGATATATTCCACTTATCCTATAAATGGAAGGTTTCTCAAACATTACGTTGAGTACTAAGAAGTTGAACTAGTTTTCATTGTAAATACTCCAGTTTTCTTTACTATTCAAGATATCGGTGTGATTTTTCTTACAGCAAGGACTCCATAGCCCAAGGAGAAGGCACATGGATCTGCAGGTTCTCTGCATTCTACAGGAGAAAGAAGTCCCGAGTTGGAGCCAATATTGTAGCATTTTTTGGATTTGATAACATAGAATATTTGAAAAAATGTTTAGGATATGGACATAACAATAGTGAATAAAATGTTAGTGAAAAATATATCTTGATGATGATGTCCTTGTCAAAGAAAATGTTAGGTTAGATGTCCTAAAAAATGAAGACGAAAAGAAAATGTTAGGTTAGAAAGAGAAGAAAACAAATAAACTCTGAAAGTGAGCAAATCTAAATTGCCACTACTCCTTTTCTACAAAATAATGGTTGTGTGCATCTTGTTTTAAATGCAAAAACCCATGACAGTCAATTAGTTTAATATTGACTGATCCATTCTTTAAATTTGATGTTATATTTAAAGAATAAATATCTGACCAAACTGTTTAATCGTGGCAGATAAGTAGTTAAGTAGAGAATAATAAGGTGCTCATCAGTTTAATCTCATCCCTTGGAGGTTACAAGGGTAGATTTAGATAATTTGTTTTTGTAAAATATAAAGAAATGAAAATGATTTGCTAGCTTAAATGCACCCATTAAGTGAAGAAAAAAATGATAGGATAAGCAAAGAGTAAGTAGAGAAAATCTTGCAGAAGGTTGATTATTGATTAGACAAAATGTACATTTATCATGTTTCTATGTCCATAAGGCAATTACCCAAAGCAAATGAAGGACTACTTTACTAATCTCCCCTTTCACCACCTTCATATATTCATATTCATTCATTTTCCATAAAATCCCTTTTCCTAAGGTCAAAACCCTTTTTACCTAGGAAAAATGAGAATTCCATGTAAAATCACTTTTTACCATGTAAAACTCCTTTTGCCATGTAAAATCTATTTTTACGTGAAAACCCACAAAAGGTGTTTTACCCTAATTATTATGCATATATGAAAAGAAATTAAACCATGAAAAGGCTTTATACTTAGTCTATTTTCCCTTTTCTGCCTATAATTCATTTTTCTGCCTATAATTACCCTTTTCTGCTCATATTTCATATAAACACTAACTATAATATTGAACCCCTAAAAAAGTCCCTTTTCTTGTATAAATTAACTCCTTATTTAAATATCCCCGAACCCTTAGTTTTGTAATAAAACTATGTATTTTAATCTCACATTGCAATATTGTTGCATCGCAAGCCTTTCATATGAATACACTCTCCCCCAATTGCGATATGTGATTAATGATGTGCCCAGACTTGGTCAAATATATATCACAATCTATTGCCATATCACATCCGCCTCCATCGCAAGTCCCGCTAATAGCACAACCCTCCACCATTGTGATCTCTGATTGCGATTGGGAGCTGGACCCAATTTCATATCATATATGGTTTATTTTCACGTCGTGCTCACCGACTATCGCATTCCTTACGATGGGTCGTCATCCACTAAACTGTGATTGCGATATGTGATTAGCCTAGACTCGATATCATATGCACCTACATTCATAAAATTTCAAGTCCGCCATATGCGTATTGCAAAGAATTTCTTTGTTAAATCGTTTTTTATGATTTAAATGAAGAAATAACTAAACCTTCATTTAACCATAAAAACACCACTAATATGGGTTTTGAACCATAATGAAGCCATTACCACCATATTTAATCATTCGTACCCTCCGTACTACTCTTTCACTCCATCACCATCCAATCTAAGCCATTCAAATACAATGGTCGTTGGCAAATTTCGAGTTGACTCTCTATACAGGCATTACCCACCCGGAAAGTGGTATTCCACCGTCCTCCTTTGCTACGTGTCAAGCTCAGATCATTTCGGGTGACCCTTCCCAAACCTGCCCGCACTTCATAAGCTGTGCAATGAAAATTGCCTTCCACAAAACGACAAAATAACCACTATTCACTTCATGCCATATTTCAAAAGGAAAACTATTTTTCCCGTTTAAATATCAAAATCACCATTTTGCCCTATTTTCCCCTGTTTTATACAGTGAAGCCTCCATAAGCCTCTGTGACCAATAAAACCATCATTTTACCTCTAACACACTCTGGACTCCTTCCAATGTCCTGTCAAGCTCTATAAAGCCATTCAAGACCTCTTGTCACCTTGTTTCTCTTAACAGTTTCCATGTTTTGCAGTTAAAAGCTTCTGTTCTAGGCTTACAGAGAAAACACCCTGTGTACAGTTGGAAGACAATATGAAGATCATATCAGATTACTTTACCCTGTGACATAAAATCTAAAAGTATTTACTATTGAAAAACACAGTGAAAACACTGAAGTGGATAGTAAATGTAAAAATAAATAGCAAATATTAAACAGCAGGGTCAAATTATTTTCACAGAGTTTAAAGAGTATCAGATGAAGGAACAAATGAAGAAGTAAATTAGCGTGAAGGATACAAGAAATTTAGTAGCTCAAAGGGAAAAATATCAACCAACAAAGCCGACACAACTTGAATAAAAGGGACAGCAAGAAGCAGTTCAATAGGTGCCCTTATCTTCTTTCATGAAAATCTTTCCTTTCTTAGAATAAATCTTAAATAGTTTTAGGGTATTTTCTTAGTTTTATTATTGTATAAATGACTCTCTTCTTGAAATGTTAATGGTTCGGAGTTCAAGATTCATAGCTCATTACTTGTTAAGCTATTATTGTTTATATTACCTTGAACCTGGAAGTCACCTTTGAAGGAAGCTTTTAAAGACACGTGATGTACTCAGTCTTTCTGGAACCTTAATACAAAGCAAAGGATTCTAAATCTGGTTTTACATAGTTTGTGTTATCCTATAAGCTTTTCCAGTTATTAATCATTATGTTTTTCTTCATATGATTATGACTTAGAGATATCTAGGTAGGAAGAATTGTGTCTGAATTTATTCCTATAAGCTCCTTAAGTGATCATCTATTAAGAGAATGGATTAATGAACTATCTATTTCACTAACTAATCAGTGAATCATCAGCATCTTGTGTAAGCTTAGGTATACCACCTTGAACCTTTAGAACGTAGTTTAGAAGGTTTTCCAACTTATGATTGTTTTGTTTTACAGTGTAGAAACTGTGATAATCATATTTTTTGTTGTCTTCTACTCAACACTATTTTTTATCTATATCACTATGTAAAGTCTTATAGTAGCCCTATGATGAGATATTAATATAACCCAAATGATTAATTAATTCAATTATACATCTATCTTCATTCATTGGCCTTCCAAAATTAAAACCGAAAACCCCAAAAAAATTATTTTAGATGCTCTGGCATTGGTAACTGGCCTACTACTATCTCAAAGGTACAACAATACACATAATTTTTTTCGAACTCTCCAAAGTACTTAGCAGAAAATCTCCACTATTAAACATTAATTTCTCTAATTCTCACCTCTACAGGTTGAGTTTATTCTTGGATTTTGTATATATACTTTCTTTCTTGAAATTTTAATGCATGTATGAAACAAGCTTATTTGAAAGTAAAAACTATTATCTCATACCCTATAGCAAAGATAAATAAATTTAAACAGTTTCCCTAATGAATGTGGGTGATGGAACTGCATTTGAGATGAAACATTGTCCTCCCAACCATGAGATGATCTTAGAGCTCCCCCTAAGCTATCATTTTCCCAAAGGAGTCCCTCCTTTGTTGATGCCTTCAATAGATATTCAATACATTTCCTTCTTGATAAGGTTTCCTTTAGCAACTTCACTTTGTGGACTTTTTCGTATCCACTTACCTGTGCTTTTCCATAGAAGGCCACTTTCTCTGTGGTAGACATTTTATGCTTTTCCACATTTAGTATATTTCTCGAGCTAAACAACTTAATCTATATTTATCTCCCATCAATTAATATTATCTATAATTTCATCTAGAAATCTTGTCACGAAGGCATGGCAGGCATCTCATTTCTAGACATCTCATTCTCAAATGCATACATGTCAATTATTTATTAATAAATATTAGTTTACATATTTATTCCAATATGTTTTTCCCCATTGGATTTCCCACCATTTTATCAAATATTGCTCACTGAAATCAAAATTGTACTATAACATTAGAGAGATATTACATTTTTCTCCCCTTTTATTAACAGCATCCATGATGTTCATGGTCCAGTTTCCTTTCTCGAAAACCTTGCTCGATAAATTTTATTTTGTACATTTTATTTATCCCATGTATACTTTGTGGAGGTAAAGGCTTTCCTTGCACTTTATCTTGACCAACATTTCCATTTCAAAGTGAGATTTATTTATGTTTAAGATACAAGGAATTCTGCTAGAAGGTCTCCTTCAACACCTATGGCATTTTCCACTCAATTAGGTGAAATATCATTGATCTATGTCTTGAGTAATGAAACATTCATTATTATTTTTTCTTTATGACTGATAAAGAATACAGTTCCCTTCGTGTTGATTCTATATGGTTTATCATTTTACTAACTCTTTGTGCTATCAGAGAAGTGCCATCCTTTTCTAAGAATCTTCTTCCCATATTTCTCGCTTTCCATCAACATTTTCTTGTAATTAGAACCTTGTCATACATGTTGAATATGTGGTGCCTAATTTTCACCCGCATTGAACATATTATTCACACACCTCCAATAGGGTCAACAACATTAATATATTGGTAAACAAGATCCGATGGCCATGCTTATTAATGTACATATTGTTTAACATAGTTATACATGACTTATCTCATTGCTGACATAAAATTAACCATTATCAAGTAATTTTCGTCACCTATACTATTTTATCCTATCAATTTACACTAATTACACTTCCTTGGCAAGGGCACAAAAATGTTTAGTCAATTTAGTCTCTTAAATTGCTTGCATGAATTATCAACCGAGCTTTGTACGCTGATGAATTGTTGTGCACTATATGTGCTTAGTTAACCCTTCCTACTTCGTTGTTTTGTATTTTTATATTGTTTTGGGGGTTTCTGTTCTTTGATTCCTAATGATGTACAAACTGAACTATGAGAAACTAAATCTAAACTTCCTAAAGGTGAACCAAGAGCCTAAGACTAGTCAAAATCTAAGTTAAAAGAAGGTAAAACAGAGCATCTGTCCTATCTTTTCATTAATCCTAAGACATGAATCTAATTCTTAAAATTAAAAGGTGAAGTTGTATGGCACGTTGAAATAAATATAGAGAATGAAATTAACTGAAGTACTTCTAGTTACTCTAAGATTCAATTTTGAAAGATAACCTTCTTGATATGGAATAGAAAAAACTTTTTGTACTTTATGATCTAGAGAACAAAATAAAACATGCAGAAAGTAACTGGTTGGTTTCAACCATTATGTAAAGTCAATGTTTAACCATTTACTTTATGATGGCTATGAGCTTGAAATGGTTAGAAAAAACATTCTTTAACGTAGTGCATTGCCAATCTGAAACAAAATTAAATAACAAAAACAATGAGTAAACTAGTCAATAATGCATTTTCATTACTTTCAAACTTACTCTGTTTAGAAACAAAGTCGTTTCCTTTATGAAATGGATTGGAGAAACAAGACTGCACAATTTAATTCTAACATTATGCTACTGATCAAAACTAAAAGAAATCAAACTACAAGAAATCAACCTAAGTTAGAAACACTACTAAAAGAAAATGGTGAAATTAAAACTGAACATAAAGAAAATGAAAAGAAAACCTCCTTCAGTGCAGGGGCCCTCTGCAACTGATTGTGTTGAGCTGCTAGCTAATTGAAAATGTTCTTTCAAATGATCATTGGTCAACACATGGCTTCATATTATAAACAAGAACAAAATTCCAAAATTACAGAGCTGAAAGTCTGAACTTAATACATAAAAAACTTAGAACCCCTCTCGGTTTTGTACAACCAGTATTTAAAAGAAAATATTCATGTATCGCAACAGGTGGTCTACATGTATCGCTACAGGTGGTCTACATGTATCGCAACATGACTACGTAAATGTTTGATCAGCTACAAATGACTTGAATTTGAGCAAGATGGTTGCACAGAACCGTTAACACAAGTGTTTGATACAAGTTAATGTTGCAATAGAACTGTTGGATTTATTAATTAACCACAAAAGGGTAGACAAAGAGTCTTATTGCTTCCAGGTTTCATATGTCTGACTCCACCTTTGACTATGGTCTTGATCTAGCTTTCTTGTTGATATGGGCTAAGTGACTAGGATAGAATTCACGTGGAGCTCATTCCATAGATGCCCATGTGGCTGGTTTCTTCGTTTGACACCTGGAACCTATCAGATCATGGAAGTACCTATAGAATACACAATTAGTTGTAGAATAGGTTGCATTTTGTAGCTAATTTTCAAAGACTTATTCAAATAGTAAAAAAATAAACATATAACATGTCAATCATTTAATTCCCTCCTTAAGACAAGATCTATCATTTATCATTGATAGGTATTTGTATTCTTATGGAAAAGCAAGGGAAAGAAGTGAGAAATGTTGTCAAGGAGATGTTAATTCTAAGGTTCAAGAGTTACGTCATCAATCCCAGTATTCCCGAGTTCGAAGAAGAAATTTCATGTGCATGCGGATGAATCTTGTAAAGTGTTGGGAGCCATCTTAACTGAACTAGGGGTAGGCGACATGAATCACCTAATTGCCTTCACCACTCGGAAAATATTTCTGGCCAAGAAGAACTACTCAACCACAAAGCACAAAACATTTGCCATAGTTTATGCACTATAGAGGTTTAGGTATTATCTTCTAGGTGCAAACTTAAATATGTACATAGACTATTCTTCTTTAAAGTACCTGGTCTATAAGCCTGTGTTGGGGGATGGGGGAGGGGAATATGTAGATGATTGCTCTTTGTACAAGAATACGATTTTGAATTGATAGTGAAGCCCAAGAGATTGAATGCTCGACCGGACCACCTTTCTAGGATTGGTAATAGCAAAGAACCTACAAATATTGATGAAGGATTACTTGATATGCAACTGTTTGTTGTCATGTTTGTGGATGAGCACTTTGCAGACATTATTTAATTTGTATCTATTGACATAGCCAGTGACGGTTAGACAATGAAACTGAAAAGGGAATTAGTTGTCAAGGCTGCCGATTTTTCTGTGATTGTTGTCAAGTTATATAATATGGTTTCGGATCAAGTTTTATGTCGATATGTGCTTGAATATGAAAGACACAGTATTCTAGGTGAAGCACATGGTGGTTTTGCTAGAGGACACTATGCAGGGAAGGCTACTACACAGAAGATCCTACTAGAAGGATTATGGTGGCAAAAGGTACATAAAGATTCTAAGGGATACTACAGTATGTCTGATGTGTGTCAATGGACTGAGAGACCATCACGAAGGGATGAAATCCATTAAATCCACAAGTCATGTTACAAGAATTTGATAAATGGTCAATTGACTTCGTTGGACCTATTCAGCCACCAGGAAAGAAGACAAGAGGATGTTATACTATCACCGCAATGGAGTACTTAACCAGGTGGGTCGAGGCATAGTTTGTGAAGGATTTTAGCATGGACACTACTGTGAACTTCATATTCGTGTTTGTTCTATCTAGGTTTTGGAAACCCAAATATTTTGATGAGTGACCAAGGTTCCCACTTTTTGAACGAGACAATTACAACTTTAACAAAGAAATTTCAGATGTACCATCAGAACAGTACATATGACCCCCAAGCTAATGGAATTATCAAAGCTTTCAAGAAGGTCTTTGAAAATGTACCCACAAATGTTTGCAACATTAATAGGAATGATTGGTATGTACACATACTAGCGGTTCTATGGGCATATAGGACTACCTATAAGAAATTGACAAGGAAAACATCCTTTCGACTAGTTTATGGTTAATAATTAATGCCGATGTAATGCATAGTGCCCATCCTAAGGATCACAACAGTCACTGAGATGGTAGATCATCATGTAATGGAGGAACGCCAAGCACAACCACTTATGCTAGAGGAAGACCACTTTTTCACTGGATTTCATCAGCAGGTATGGAAAGCTAGAGGAAAGGGATGGCACAATCGTCACATTAAGAAACACATTTTCAAAAATGGAGATTTGGTCCTCATGATTGATAACAAGTTTACCAAACTTCCAGCGAAGTTCCAGATGCCCTCGCTAGGACGGTATGTAATAAAGGATATTTCAGATGGTTGTGCATTTCAATTCAGTTTATTTATGCAATGTTAAGAGGAATGATTGGGATGTACACATACCAACGATTCTATGAGAATTTAGGACTACCTTTACGAATGGATGGGGCCAACACCCTTTCGACTAGTTTACGTTCAAGAAGAAGTAATTTTGATGGAATGAATAATGCTCAGCCTAGCCTAAGGATCGCAACAATTAGTGAGATGGCAGATCATGATGTAATGGAGGAACACGTAACATAGCTGCTTGTGCTACAGGAAGACTACTTTTTGGATGACTTTCATTGGCAAGTACAAAAAGGTAAAGAAAAGGCATGGCATGATCATCACATTAAGCAACGCATTTAAAAAATGGCGATTTGGTCTTGATGTATGATAGAAGGTTTACCAAATTTCCGAGAAAATTCCAGATACACTGGATAGGACCGTATGCAATTAAGGATATTTTGGAACATTTATAGTGATGATCTCACCCCCCCGCAATGACTGCATGGTCGTAGGAAGGTCATAGTGCTTCTGGGAGTTGAAATAAAGCACAAGACTATAAACAACTTTGCTGAGGACAAATTTTACCAAAGAAAGAAGGTTGCGCGATGCTTTGGAAGATTGCACAGGTGGAAGCTGCAATGAGTTTGTTGCACTTAGTAGGAGGATTATCATGCATCCTACCTAGAAAGTGACCGTTGGACTAACTATAGTTGATTTGAAATTGATTTTGTCGTTAAAAGCAACAAGGGAATGACATTTAAGGTGCAAATTTGGGAAAACGTTTCACCAAAATTGCATTTATGAGGAATATTTCTGGGAGAATAGACATTTTTAATTTGAATTATGTTATAAATATTGCAGCCCGCTCCACACATGGAAACTTTTCTTTTGGATAAATTGTTATGTTTGTTTGCGCTTAAAGATTTCAGTGTATTTCTGCATGTATGGTTACCTAAGTTGGGCAGAAGTTGAGAAAGAATTCCCGAGGAGAGGATTACGAAACATCTTGATTGCAAAACCACCAATCCCTGCTACGACACCTAGGTCGTCGAGGCCAAATATAACTACCTTCATGGCTCAAGAAAAAAAGCAGAAAAACTCAGAGTAGCCCCCAATTTAGCAATCATCGCGAAAGATCCCAATGGAGCAAAGGGAGAAGGGCAGAGTGGATAAAAATAAGCAAGATATGGAACCTTAGCACTTGAATGAAGAAGAGATTAATTTGGGGATTGATGATATCAACGATGAAGGCATGAAGCCAATTTCTTGGTTTCCGCCATATATACCACCACAGAATCCTACCACCAAAGTAACTAGGGAACCTAACTCTATAAAATTCAATGTATTCATGTCGTTGCTACTTGAGGAAGTACCTATTGAGGGTGAATTATTGGCCAAGGTACCATATCTAAAGACGAAATATTTGGATTTGGGAGAACATGAGAAATTCCCATAACTAGAACCCAAAAAGTACTTGAAGAGAGTCTACTATGAGCAGGTGGGTATTACAAGACTTGAACCAATGAAGTGGGTGGTTGATATTGAGTGCACAGGGTTTCTTAATATGTTCTATGGCCTGCACTTTAGCCGAATAATTATTAAGAATATTTTTGTGCGCCAGTTGTCGGTGTTGGCCAACGATGGGTGTCTCTAGATGGGAGGGCCCATCCAAATTGATGACATGATGATATGAAGAATCACAACACTCCCATATCAGAGCATCAACCCCGCAGATTCTTTTGTGGGGAATTCATATGAGAAAAGCCTCCCAAATCAAATGAAGAGTCACTTCAGGTTGATCAAGAAGTCGCGGGGGTATGCCATGGTGTCCATATTTGATGAATCTCTATGGTTTTCTACACAAATATTGGTAGGAAAAATCATGAGAAAGTGTCAAGATGATGAAGTGTTAGCACCAGCGTTATCCTTGGATGTGCATTGTAGTAACAGAGTTCAAATAAGTTGGGTGAAGTAGTTATGTGAAGAATTATTGGATGATTGTCGTGAAGTGCAAGAAGAAGGTAACTCATTCCAATACACATGGATTTTGTTTTTGATCGCGTTAATATTTTGGAGGATGGTAGAGGATTTACAGTTCCCCTTAATGGATCCGAAGCTCTGGGAGGCTATCAGATTTTCCTTGCTATGGGAAACAGAGGACCCTGCCTGTATCGTTGAAAATAAGATGTTTTGGGTAATGTTTGAAATGGAGTTGTGATTGGTGATTAACTAGTAGCCAAGGTTGTGACCAAGCCTTTTCACAAAATATCAGCGCATTCCTAATTTTAAGGCCAATTTGACAAAGAAATGGACGACATTTCCATTTCTAGTCACCGAAGATGATATCATGCAACTAGTCCTTCAGTGGCTGAATGATTGGATGCTTGCGAAAGATATTGTACAAGGTGTAATGGAGACTAGTAAAGAAGGCACAACAAGGACTAGTAAAGTGACATAGAATGAAAAGGAAATAGTGACCATCGACCTAGAAAAGAATATCGCAGAGAAACCAGAGCATGAGAAAGAAGAAGAGCAACATACAGAAGAACCTATTAGGGTAATGAAGACCCCTATGTAGACCTCAGGGATGTTGATTCTCCCTTTATTGCTAAATGACGATAAAAGACAACTTCGGGAGGTGGAAATGAAAAGCACAAATCCGACAAGTCTGTTGGCGAAGAGTCAATGGTCCTCACTAATGCGGACCTTGATGAAATTCGAGATACTCTGAGGTCCACGATGGAAGATATCTGGGGCCACATTAAAGAACAATACCATTACATTTTGATGAAGGTCCAGAAGGGCCTCAAAGTGTTGCAAGTTTAGGTAAGCTAGGTTCAAGTGAGCCTGTCTCAAATGAGCGAGAAACAAAATATATCACGCAGTGTGTAGTTGTACCCCTACCTGATGGATCCTTACACTTGAATGATTTCAAATAAAGGGAGAACACCTAGCCACCTAAGAACATGATTATTAACCTCACAGTGTTCCCCCTATACAAATCGCATGATCTACACCATGGTGTAAAAAATGAGCTTAAGGTGCGTGAACAAAAAGCTCTCCTAGTGATCAATGATGCACAGATCACCAGTTAAGAGATCTGCGATGAAAAGTACAAAGACTTCCAGGATTGTGATGATGTAACTACGATAAGGGCACAGTTGGAGTAGGCCATTTTCAGAGTATGCATTGAGCTTCCCGAGCTCCAAATTCAGTCTGAGGCTGCTTATGAAGAAAATGTGCAGCAGGTAGTAGATTCATTTCATGAATCAAAGGCACAGGTGGATAAAGTTCACTTGATCTACTAATCAAAATTACCAAGCTTGAATTGAAGTTGGATCCCACCATACTACCAAAGATCCGAGAACAACGCGAGGTTGCCATAAAAAAAGATAGGGAAAATCTCAATGCTACAGTCAAGGGTTGTAGCAAGTTATTTGAAAAGATGCTAGAACTTTGGGCCTTGCTGCAAGTGGACCCACAACTAAAAAAATAGAAGGTGCCATCTAGGATAAGAAACTGCAGTATGACAAGATAAAGGCATCGACGTGCATCTTAGCCCCTGCACAACGGTTCACTAAGTTGAAAGCGGGCATATCCCTACAAGGAAAGATCAAGGAATTGTGGAAGAAGATGTAAACTGTCATTGCACAAATGGAGCCTTGGGAAGAGGAAGAAAGGAATCTCTCATAGACAATGGAAGGCATGCTCAAGTGTATGCAAAAAATGCAGTGAACCATTAGCCTAGCAGTAGAAGGATCAATACGGAAAAATTATTCAATGAAGTTTGACAGGTAGCAGTACAATGCACGGAGGTGCTTCACATAGTGAAATCTTTGTTCAAAAACTTGAATGAAAATATCCAGAGCATATCACCGGAGTAACATATTTGTGTTGGGGGCTTGTTGGGATAGGGTCCCATAGGTCAAATTTTGATACAATATTGTGAAGTCTCCGCATTTTGAGGAGACGAGCGTGTAGTGTAGGTGAATAGGAGTAAAGGGGTTTTAGGAAGATCCCCTTACATTTTAGTATTACTTTAATATCCACCTATGGTTTTTGGACCATGCTATTATAATAGGAAATAATATATAAAAGGATGTGTTATTGAGTCTAAAGATATAACTTAATTAATATAATGGGATTTTCATAAGTTCTCAGTTTGATGATCTTTCTTTGGCGAAGGGGAAGGCTCCCGCCACTGAGTGCGTAGAGACCTTAGTAAGTCCACTGTTAAGTGTGGACTCTTGTAGTTGTGTGTATAGGCTCTGGAAAGATTGTCTAAGGAAGATCTTAAGTAATAAAGGATATTTTACGCAATTATGTGTCTATTTTTATATAATTTTGTATTTTCTATATTTACATGCAATCGAATGAAATTATCTATATTTTTTCTTAAGTACTCCACGAAGATCTGGTTCTACTGTTATATGTTATTCTATACATGGTTAGACGTTTACACGAATTTTATAGCTCTGTTTAATTGAAAATAACTTTACGTTTGGAAATTTCATGAATAAGGGTTCACGAAGGTAAGATCAAGCTTGTAATTGAAGACATGCCTTAACCCCACATCACATAGCCTTCTAGACGCAGAAGCCTAGATCAACATCCCCCAATATTGTGTCGAGTGAGACTACAACCTGCACTATTGAAGTTGTTGCCTAAAGGGGTCACAGTGTAGGATTTTATTGGTTAGTGCAAATAACTCTCAACTTAGGTCCAAGCCCCCTCAAGCCAACAAATGGTTTCGTTGCTCAGACTGGGATGAGGTATTATGTGATGTTCCTTCTCTTGATGTTTGTAATAGATTATTAGGAAAACCATACTTCTATAAGCAACATGTTGTATACGTGTTGAGACCTCACTCTGTTATTATTTCTGTCATTGGGGTAATACATTATACAGGATACGAACATAGCTCCACCTACCGCCACCTATTTTATCACTACAAATAAGTGCAGTAAGATCATCTCACAAATCAAGAAATTTGTTTTAAATATTCACTCTCGAAGTAAGGGGAAGATAGTACCAACATCCATTGCCCCCGGGAAGGGTTCCTCCATGCAGCAAAAGTAGGTGGATCCAATTGACATCGTCTCCTCACCCATAGGGGTACCCTTGCACTGTCAGGTCAAGAATTCTTTCAATCTAACTCCCAGAGCACCTCTACTCAATAGGCCAATATACGCACCTCCATTATGGAAAATACCAAGTGCAAGAAGCGACATTATCAACATCGATTGCTGCAAAAGTTTCATGTGGATGATAAAGTTTGGTTTCATTTATAGAAAGAACGCCTTACCAAAGCCCATCAGAAGCTCAGAGCACTCTGATATGGTAATTACACCATTACCAAGTTGTGGGATATAACTCTTTGGAGCGCAAAATTCCCCCATTCCTTGGCTTGCACCCAGTGTTCAATGTGGAGCACCTTCGACCATGCTTCCCACCATTACTCGACACTTCAACCAATGCATAACAACTCACAACACTAAAAATTTCCCCATCTCATGGAGACACTTAACGCAATGGGGACCATTGCTTCCTAATGGGGGACAAGTGATCCAGGTTGATGTGGATGGCCGCCTACCTATTCCACTTGGATCCACACCACTGTTCCTTTTAGTATTGTATTTTCTTTAATTGTAGCACAATTTACTATTTTTTGCATTTTTTGGGGTCATGAACTTGCAAAGCCGTTTTAAGGCGTTAAATGACATTTTTTTGGAAAGCGAATGTGAAAAATGGATTTGACCTAGTGTTGGTGAGTCGTAAGTTTTAGTCCTCACATATATCTTTCTAATGAGGTATTTTTCACATCAAACAGAGATTGTATGCCAAAGATACTACCGCGGGAAGTTGATATACCAAGAGACCCATAATTTTGGTGCTTCATCTCCTAGGTTTAGGATTTAGGATTTTTAGGGTTTTCCATTTTTTCTCAATAATAAATAGGTCTGTGACCCTCATTGTCACATAGTTCAAAGGCATGTATCCTCTACAACTCTTCTCAGAAATAAGCTATCATATCTAGTCTTATTTCCATTATGCTTGTAAACATATTTTACTGTTTTATGTTAATGAAATGAAGGCTTATTTCTCTTACATATGTGTATTTAATATTATATGTGTAATTTCTTCCATTCTTTTTTAAATATGAATAATTTATAATGTGATTTAATGTTGGATCTCTATGTATTATACAATTTGTACTAAGATCTAATCAATTGTGTTGATTTTATTTTATTTTTCTACCAATGCCTCTCTCTCTCGGTGAGTCCTTTCCACCAATGGAAACGTGCAGATCTGAGGGTGTCGCCAATATGCTAGAGAGGAGATTTGAGGGAAACCCTAGAGGATTTACAAACCATGAATTAATTTGTGACTATGAGGTAAAGAATTGGTTTTGTCCTTGTGTTTAAATCCCTATTGCTAACATAATCCATATTTAAGTTGGGGATTGATATGAATATTTTGTTTTCATTATTTTTATCTTCGTTGCTATGTTTTCCTTGCACTGCATTAATGTTATTACATTTTTTCTGAGTGGAAAACTAACCAACATCTTTTTCCCTTATATTATAGGTGTGCTCCCACTATCTCATGAAACACCCAACAACGTCGACTATACTTCCTTATTCAATGACAAGGTATGTTTATAATCTATTGAACATACTTATTAATTTGATTTGGGTGGTTTCCTCTTCTTAATTCTTACTCTTTTTTTCTTCATTTCAAGGTGTCTCTTATTCTTGCAGGTCCATACCTTTGTGAATCTTCCCACTACCGTTCCTCGCAAAAATCGACCTTCTCTTCGTCTCACCACTTTGTCCATTCTTTGTCACAGGTTGCTCCCTATAAGGGTTCTCAACGTAGTTCTAATTTAAATCTTAGTGTATAATCAACTTTATGTCTTCCCTTTATATAAGGGTGTGATGAATATCTCATCTGACACTGCAAAGCGCTAAAATGGTAGCCTGCTTACTAAAATGGTAACCTGCTTACTTTTTCCATTCCCGTTAAAAATTTAGGCGAGTCTTTTACCTTTCGAAATTCTGATGCCTGAAAGGCTTGAAGATCATGTTAAAATATTTATACATGGAATTGTAATGGTATAATTCCTTCATCTTAAATATATTCATGTACAATTGTCGTTTATGTATATGAGTAACAATTCTTTTGCTTTCAACAGTGTATAAATAGAACATATTTATTTTATCCTGTTTAATTACTGAATGCTATGTTATTATAGTGGAATTTTGTTCTCCCTCTATTCATTATATCTACGCTTTCCCTGTAGTATACCATACGGGAAAAAATAATATAATTTTTACTCTAATGTTTATTATTGAAATTCATACATTTTTCTCTTACCTATTTGTTTGCCGGTAACATATAAATTTCATAGTTCATTTCCTGCTTGCATAGGGTATCTATTTTTTTCCTTATAGAATTTTGAATTTATTCCTGACATAAATATTAAATATAAATATATAGATAGGGTTTCTAATTAAGGACAGGACATTTCTCTGAGTAATGAGATGAAATCTTTACGAGATATACCGCTGAATCACTACGTATTCGATCTCTTTATACACTTATGTTTCTTGTTGTTCGCCATAAGTTATTTCAATTTTATGATGTTCTTTTTCGGCATATTTAAAGCGTGTCTCATTCTATAATTTATTTGGATTGATGGTTTAATTTATTTCATTACCTTTCCCACTTGTCTCCCTTAAGAATGCGGCATCTACTCTTACCTCAATCTTCGCGTGCAACATATTTTGCACCTCTGACCCTAGCAAGCTGTGTTCACCACTCATACACAACATATGAGTAATCTAGGTTTGAACCTTTGTAGCTCAGCTTCTCGCATCACTATCAAAGCTAGTGAGGTTACTCTTTTTCACTATACATGATCAAAGTTTTGATCATTGTTCATGGTCTTCGAAAGTTGTGTTTTTTTCTTATTAGACTCAATTTCAAAGTTCATATCCCCCACATTCACTCGTGCCCACACAATGCCCTAATGATTCTCGAGGAGATGGCTATAGTGATTATAGTCATGTTTTCGTGTAGCCATCCTACTTTAGGTACAATTCCATGCATTATAAAAAATGAGATTCTTTGACAGACAAAGATTCAAAACTGAAATACAAAACTGAAATACAAAAGTAAACATTGATATTTAAATAAATTAGAACTCCCACTAGAGATTTGAAATCACAATGCACTTCCCTTTAGAGATTTGAAATCACAATGCACTTCCCTTTAAATTCATTTGACAACCATTTTCAATCTTTTGTAATAATCATTGTGGACACTAATTTAAGAGATGATCATTTTGTACACTAATTCAAAGGTAATCTACAAATAGGTTCATATCATTCACCATCCTCCAATAAACACATTTTTTTCTAACTCTTCAAAGAGCTTAGTATGATATCTCGACCATTAAACATTAATTTCTATAATTATCACCTCAACAATTCAAGTTTATTCTTGGTTAAATCTCTACCTAATCAAGATTTGTATATATACATTCTTTAGTGAAATTTGAATGCATGTATGGCCCAAGATTATTTGAAAGTAAATACTATTAGCTCATACCCTATGTCAAAAAGAAATAAAATTAAATAGATTTCCTAACCAAAGAAGATGCTTGAACTACAATTGAGACGAAACATTGTCCTCCCAAAGAGTCCCCCCTCTTTTGATGCCTTCAATGGGTATTTAATACCTTTCTTTCTTGATAAGGTTTTCTTTAGTGATGCCCCTCTTTGAGGACCTTTACTTATCCACTTTCCTAGGCTTTTCCATAAAAGCCCGCATTTCTCTCCAAGAGATATTTTATGATTTTCCACTTCTGTCATCTTTCTACATCTAAACAAAATTAATGGATCTTTATCTCCCTTCCATTAAGATTATCTAGAATTTCATCTATAATTATTATCATAAAGGCATGACACACATCTCATTTCTAGGTGTCTCTTTTCCAAGTGCATACATTTCACTTATTTGTTAATAAATGTTTTTTACATATTGATTCCAATAATTTCGCCTCCATTGGTTTCCCATCATTTTACTCAATATAAATGAGTCACATAAACAAAGTATTATAACAATGGAGGGATAATACTCTAAGCCTTGGGGGAGAGGTAGAGAAGCCAACAACTAATGTGAAATGCGGGGTGTGTTGGTAACGCTGGATGATCCTTGGGACACTGGAATTTCGAGGGAGAATAAACCAATTAGCATTCTCTTTAGGCGAGTTCGTTTGTGTGACGCAGTGTAAGGGAGAGGAGAAGAGAGAGGGCTGACAAACGTTGACCAAGCAATAGAAAAGTATCTTCTTCTAGTTTGTGAGCGGTGGGGAACTTGTTCAGGAGACCGGTGGTTTAGGACTGTTTGACACGTGTGGCAATACTTATTTTTCCTAGCGCCACCACGAGGAGTTACAGTTGGGAAGGGCTCGATTAGCCAGAGGAAATACATAAAGGCAAGTCTAGAAGAGGTGGTGGGACATCGGGTTCATCATATGAAGCCGTGTGTTGTGGAATCCTCATCCCGCTTTGCCTGGGTATGGAGAGTTAATTACACTGATGACCGGTCCAAGATAGCCCCTCAATTGTCTTTGGGGGAAATGCTAGAAGTTACATTGTTTTATGTTGTTGTGTGTGGTTGGGAGGATGTTTACATCCATCCTCCTTTTAGGTGTTTTGCGCATGGCGAGATGCCTCGCCAAAGTAGGAGACTATGTCATAGGGGTAGAAATATGTGGCAAGAATATTAGCTGGAGCGGGACAATGACGCCTTGTCAGTTTCATTGGGTAGCCATGAGATAGAGGAGAGAGCTCATGGTTCCCTGTTTCATGTGGCTTCTCCAGTGCTCCTGGACTATATGAATACTTAAATATGGAACATTGAAGTGAACATGGACAACCTTAGGAACCAAAAGTATGATGACCATAATGAGCAAGTAGATTTCGTCAATGAGATTGAATTTGGCCAAAATGAAGTAATGGAAGAATTGGATAATCTAGGATACTAGCAAGGGCACACCAACAATCACCTTCGTAGTTTGGAAGTAAAGGTGGAGCATATTGATTTTCGTATGCATGAATATGCTCGCTATTTCACAACTATCCTTGTAATCCCACCCAACCCCCCTCCTTAATATCTTGATTTTTGGTAGGTTTCTCTTTTTGTTTACAGTCTGTCTATCATGGCTCCTAGGACACTAGAAAATAATGCATGAAATGAGTAGCTCATGTTATCCTTGAGGTCCCAATCTTAACAAGTTTGCTTGGGTGGAGAGAGAGGGGCTTGTTGAGATGCATTTTATATTGTGCACTTTGATGTTGATATAATGATTGAACTTTGACTCACATATTTTTTATTA
>APFE030493278.1:0-18169 GCA_000404065.3 Pinus taeda | reverse complement strand
AAGAGTGCTAGAATGGCCAACACCAGCACCAGCATGGGTATGTTTAATACTCAGCTGCCACATTTTAATGGGAAAAATGACTATTAGGAAATAACCATGAGAGCCCTGTTTGCTTCTCAAGATTTATGGGAACTAGTTGAATATGGGTTTGAAGAACCAGCAAATGAAAATGAGTTTAACAAATTAACAGGGAAAGAAAGATATGTTGAAGAGCAATAGGAAGAAGGATTCAAAATCCCTCATATTTTTGTATCAAGCAGTGCATGAGAGTGTGTTTCCAAGGATAGCAGTAGCCAAGACATCCAAAGAAGCATGGCAAACTCTCAATACAGCCTATCAAGGCATGGAGAAAGTGAAGACAGCAAAACTACAGTCGCTAAGGAGAGATTTTGAGAATCTTTGCATGAAGGAGTCACACAATATTGACTCATTATTCACACATGTAATTGGTTTGGTCACACAGATAAGGACTCATGGAGAAATTCTTGAAGAAAGGAGGATTGTGGAGAAACTATTGAGGATCCTACCCTCAAAGTTTGATGTGATTGTCATCACCATAGAAGAGACAAAGGATCTCTTAAACTTCTCAGTTGATGAGCTACATGCATCACTGATAACACATGAGCAGAGGTTGAATAGAAATTAAAACTCGTCTCTAGAAAAAGCCTTCAAGGCCCAGATGTCTTTTGGAAGAGGAAGAGGTCAAGGCAAAGGAAACAAGAGAGGAAGAGGGAGAAGCCAAAACAGAGATGGAAGAAACAGTCCAGCAAATGCTCAAGGAAGAGGCAGTAATCCAAATCAGAACGAGGGCCAAGGCAGCAACCAAAAAAGTGGACAAGATCATGCTTAAGGACAAAGGTATTAAAAAACCAATGTCCAATATTATTATTGTAAAAAATATGGGCATTATGCAAATGAATGTAGGAAGAAGTAGCATGATATGAATAATACATCTAGTGCAAATATCACTAGAGAAAATATCAACGAAGACAATGTGCTTTTAGCTTCTAACATGGCTGAAACAAACAATGATGATATATGGTTTCTAGACTCCGGTTGCAGCAACCATATGATAGGAAACATAGCCTTGTTTTCTAAATTAGATCAAAATGTGAAATCACAAGTCGCACTTGGGAGTAATAGTAAATTTTTTGTTATGGGAAAAGGAGAAGTTAAAATATTTACAAAGAAAGGTGAAAAGAAAACCATAGAAGATGTCTATTATGTTCCTGGAATGAAATGTAACCTCTTAAGCATTGGGCAGCTTGTTTAAAAGGGGTACAATGTTTTCTTTTTTAATGATGTATGCACCATCATGGATAGAGCACCCAGCAAAAGATGTATTGCTGAAGTGAAGATGACAAGGAACATGATGTTCCCTCTCAGAATAAAGGCAGATTTGAAAAATAAAGAAGTAATTGCAGCAGTTACCCAAGAGGCTTTCCAAAGCATACCAAAGGATGAAAATTGGTTGTGGCACTTGAGGTTTGGACATCTCAACTTTGGAGGTCTCAACTTGTTGAGTAGAAAATGAATGGTAAGAGGATTACCATTGATAGGGAAACCGAACAGTATTTGTGAAGGTTGTATCTTGGGGAAACAACACAGAGAAAATTTTCCATCAGGGAAAAGCATAAGGGAAAAAGCACCCTTAGAGATTGTTCACTCAGATGTATGTGGACCGATGCAAACTCGATCACTAGTAGGCAGCCAATATTTTCTAACATTCATTGATGATTTTACTAGAAAAAATTGGGTTTATTTCATAAAGAACAAAAGTGAAGTGTTTGAAAAATTTCTCAATTTCAAAGCACTTGTAGAAAACCAAAGCGGTCTGCATATCAAAGTTCTAAGAACTAACAGAGGAGGTGAGTATATCTCCAAGGAATTCCTACGATTTTGTAGAGAAAATGAAATTCATAAGCAATTTACAGCTAGGTACACCTCGCAACAAAATGGAGTTGCTGAAAGAAAGAATAGGACCATCATGGATATGGCAAGGAGCATGTTGAAGTCAAAGCATTTGCCAAATGATTATTGGGCTGAAGTTGTACACTGTGCAGTATATATTTTGAATAAGTGTCCTACAAAAGCAGTGATGAACAAATTGCCGAAAGAAGCATAGAGTGGGAGAAATCCAGGAGTCACCCACATGAAAGTTTTTGGATGTGTGGCTTATGCACACATTCCAGATCAGCTAAGGAGGAAGTTGGACAGCAAAGGGGAGAAATGTATTTTCATTGGATACAGTGAGGAATCCAAATCTTAGAGGTTGTATATCCCATCTACCAAAAAGTTTTTTATGAGCAGAGATGTTCAATTCATTGAGGAGGAATCTTGGGATGGAAGCATAGAGAAAACAGTCAATGTTAAAAACTATTTGTCTCATGATGAAGATGATGAGGAGATGGCTGAAATACATCCCCAAACAACACTGCTAACACATGGACAACAAGCGACACCCTTGAGGAGAAATGAAAGTGCTTCTTCAAGCACACCACAAGGAGGAAATTCAAGTGCTTCTTCAAGCACTTGTACACCAAATGAAAGAGGTAAGAAGTCCAGAAATTTAAGTCATATTTATGAACAAGACACAGCAAATGAAGGTATGAAGTCTTTGTTTGCGTTATATTGTTATGTTGATGACCCTATTCATTTCGAATAAGCAATTAAGGATAGTAAATGGATAGAAGCTATGGATGAGGAGATCAATGCCATATAAAGAAACAAGACATGGGATTTGGTTGAACTACCAAAAGGTAAAGAAGTAGATCAAAATGAAAATGGGATTTTTATCTCACAAGCAAGATATGTTAATGAAGTATTGGAAAGATTTAACATGCAGGAGAGCAAAGTAGCAATCACTCCCACAGTGATGGGATTAAAACTTAGCAAAGAGGACAGTAGCAAGGATTTTGATCCTAGTTTATACAAGAGCATAGTTAGCAGCCTTATGTATTTGACTGCAACTAGAACGAATATAATGTTTGTTGTTAATTTAATTTCCAGATTCATGGAGAGGCCAAAAGAAGCACATTGGCACGCAGCAAAAAGGATTTTGAGGTATGTTAAAGGTACTAAAAGGTTTGGCATTTAATATACTGCTTCAGAATGTTCAGATTTAATTGGATACACTGATAGTGATTGGGATGGAAGTGTAGATGATCAGAAAAGCACATCTGGTTATGTTTTTCACATGGGTTTAGGAGCCATTTCATGGGCTTCTAAGAAACAACATATTGTAGCATTGTTTGCAGCAGAGGCTGAATATGTGGCAGCTATAGCAGCAGCATGTCAAGCAGTTTGGATGAGAAGAATCTTAAGGAGTTTATGCCAAGAAGAAGTAAAATGAACTATGATTTTTTGTGACAATAGCTCATTTATTGCATTATCCAAGAATTCGGTGTTTCATAAGAGAACAAAACACATTGACACAAGGTTTCATTACATCAGGGAATTGGTAAGCAATGGAGAAATTGTTTTAAAACATTGTAGGACTCAAGAGCAGGTAGCAGACATTCTAACCAAACCATTGGACCAGAAAAGTTTTGAGTTTTTGAGGAAATGTGTGGGTATGACTGATAACCCAGCAGTTCAAATTAAATGGGAGTGTTGAAATAATAATTTCAACTACAACACAATTTTACTTTGCGATGTGTTCTTATCGCAGATCGCAAATCGCATTCATACCCATTGCCTTCATCTGTTCTCTTGAATTCTTCCGATGCGACATTGCGATGTGATATTATCGCATATTGCAAATCGCGCCCACAACGTGTTGCCCTCCGCTACATCCTATGACTTTTGCCGATTGCAATGTTACGATGCGATCCGATCACATGTCGCAAATCGCACCCTTAGGATAACGTTCCACCCTGTGTTCTTATGCCGATCGAAATTTCCGCAATGCGATGTAATCACTATTGCAGATCGTGACTTTTTTCAAACAATCCGTGCCATTCTCGTCACATGTCAATACTTTTTTCCGATGTGATCTCCACCGTTTATCTATGGATCTTATAGCCGTTATTTATTCTCGCCCTGAGGACGCCACTCCACTGCCTTTACGCCCTTAACGTGTTTTGTGTTCTCGAAGGAGGAAGAAGGCCGCATCCACCACTTTGCGCCATGACTTCTCACTCACTGCATTTAAAGAAAACAGCCACAGTGACAACAGGACAGCCTCGAGAAGTCCAACCATTAATCAGCGATGGAGCATGTTCCATATTATATACCACCTAGACAGAGGAGGACTGAAAAGCATGAGGAAAAGAAGATTTTGTTCATTAAGATCAGTAGATTGTTTAAAAGATTATATCTGATAGTAAATGTGGTTGGTGGTTAATCAAGACATCTCCACGCATAAGTTAGTAGAGATATTTTGTAAAATGATGCTAATATATATATATATATTATAATAATATATATATATATATTCAGAAAACGATGTAATATTTTTTATGAGAGGTAATGCACATCAGTGGAGAGAAGTTTTTGTGGAACTCAAGTGTTCCTATGTAATCTCTCTGATAAAGGAAGACCCATATTGTAACAACAATTATTTTTATTAATGAATACAAAGTTTTATTGTGCATGTAAAACTCTTTCATTTGAGAAATCAATTTTTTTTTGTTTCCCCTGTATTAAGAAACAAAGTATTATTCTATGTTCGTTTTGTTTAGAATCATCAGAAATTCTACACACAATAGTATTAGACTAAATAAAAATGCATATACATGCTTAAGCATTTACCACGATTCACTTTTCAAAAATACCATTAACATTTTTATCAACATGCTAACTATATATATAACCGTTAGATAACTTATCGCATATAACCCATAAATTTTTAACAATATGGTTTATAAATATCAAATAAAAGAAAGATAATTCGAGCTAGCTTCAACAAAACTCAACATTAATTTACTCAAATGTTGTTAAGTAAGTTTTTAAGAAAAGCTAACTATCACTCTACTAGACCTATACATGAGAGAATATATACTCATTCTGGCTGTCTTCAACTTTGTTCAAACTCACAATTTAGACCTATACATGAGAGAATATATACGCATTCTGGCTGTCTTCAACTTTGTTCAAACTCACAATTTATTGAAATTATTAGTCTGTTGTTAACCAAAGTTTATTACATAAATAATAATCACTACTAAAATTATATACACGCATGATGAAAGGGTATATATAGTTTGTTACCTTTAATAGGAATTCATTCTCATGGATATAGCGTTATGAATATTCAATGAAATGACAAAGTGTAAATAAATACAAAATCGATGAAAACGATTTCGAGAGTCGAGGACCGGACCGCTGATGTTCTTTACTCAAAATGCTCCTTCTGGAAAGAGATTAAGATTCAGAACTTCTATGGAACCATCCAAGATGAAGAAGTGCCAACTAAAATCAGGGAATGCCATCTTAATTAGCCCATATGGATAGAGACTTGATGACTCAGACGTTTCTGCTTGTGGAAGAGGCACTTCATGCAGTATATTGTCACTGTGAATAATGGCCTGCAAATATTTTAATGTAAGAAAATGCCAACATCGCTGAGTAGTTTTCTTGATCTCCATAAAACTGTCGCACAATATGATAATCTTGTTGAAATTGCTACTCGTCCAGTTTGCTAACAACACATTATCAACGAGAGCAGTCGGGCAGTGAGGCATGAAAAATAAGGTGGCCTTCTCCACTGTCCGCTTACCCTCATCATTAACACAGAAAAGTGCAGTTGAAGGCATTTATGGCTTTTTGCTGCACGGGACACACCGATGGATTGTGCACCACGATATCACTCACCCACGGTA
Source organism: Pinus taeda (assembly GCA_000404065.3). NCBI lineage: Eukaryota > Viridiplantae > Streptophyta > Pinopsida > Pinales > Pinaceae > Pinus > Pinus taeda. Next base: position 12,347 of record APFE030493278.1, on the reverse strand, counting down.
ACTTGTCTCTTAATAAAATAGCAAATGCTAAATGCGTGTGGCATATTTCCACTTCTTGGCACTGGGTTCCACGCTCCATCCTTCCAACGGTATAGAGAACCAGTTGTAATTGTGAATACTGTGGGTCTGCGGCTATCACCCTTTTTATTTGTGCGACCAGTTCCGGGTCTCGCATCTGTTGCATAATATCTCGAAAGAAAGGAAGAGTTCTCTAACTTTTGCATAGCCAATTTTACTTTATCGACTAATTCCTGAATTCTTTGACTATCTTCTACATCATAGGCAGAGGTATTCTCCATAATTAGTAATCCAATCTTAGAGGCTAACCAGGAAAACCAAGAGATAATTGGATACAACTCAACACTTCCAACTCTCGAAAATAATAGAACTAGCATTTGCACCAGATGTTGCAAAGGAAACGCCCTAAGGCATAAAGTGCAGAAAACCATCATCCACTTAGTGTGTGCATTATTCAACAAGGTGGATCTCTCTAAATTTGTTGCAAACATTTATGTTGTTGCATTGCTAATTTATTTAGAATCTACTACTACCTCCTCTTCTCCTCTTCTTGGAATATTAAATTTCTTATCACAATCTCTCTGATTATTGGCATCTCAATTTTTTCCACTTTAGTGGCTTTACCTTCAACCTAAATAAACATGAATTTGATTCACTCAATTAAAAAGAAATTGCTAAATTTCTATTTATTAGGTTTTGCATAAAAACAATTAAAAACTCATATTTACAACCCTTTAAAATGAAACTATCTATATTTTTATTAATAATAAAAAGAATCTTCTTTATAAAACAAACACTCACATGCTACTCCTATATATTTATCTTATATTTAATATTCAGTGTCCATCAATTGAATGAGAAGTTGAAAGCTCAACTTAATTGCACCTTTCTAAAATCATTTGTGTGAATTCATGTCCCATTAATTTAATGGCAAATTGAAGTTTCTCCACTGCTAATTCTTCTTGTTTTGGGACAAATTCATATCGGAAATCGCTATTGTTGTCATTGTTATTGCTGAAATTGTTGTGAGAGAGGTTGGAGGACTAGACTTGAAGTAGTCTGCTGCTGTTTCCATTGCCATCCATGGCTTCATCATTTAAAAAACCATCTATGAAGGGATTGTCACTCTCCAACAACCCACTGAAAGAGGCAATTTTGGGCAGTTGCAGTTTGTTTTGCTGATCAATATCAGGCAAAGAATGCATCACTTCATATGCACTTGGTGATTCATCTCGTTCTACCCCTTGTACTCTCTGAGAATGACCATTTTTCTTGTAAATTCGGCACAACACCCAATCATCAAGCTGGAGAACAGAAGTACCATCAAAATCAAAAATACCAATTTTAGTTGAATGAATCAATTCCTATTCATAAAGAATCAAAACAGAAGAACTATGAAAGAAAAATCATTGATATTGATCAATATTTACCAGTATATGAACAATAATTCCATCAAATATTATCACAAAACAGTGAAATTAGAAGATTTCAACAATATTCTTTAGCCCAGATACACGAAATCAACTAATGGCTATACTTACTCTCAAAGAACCTTCTTGTTAGGTATGCAATGGGCATCCTCCACTGCGGGGTTCAAATGCCAAGGTAGCCATTAGCTTATGCTGTTAGCAATAGCCAGTTTCCAAGGCATAACAAGGAGTACTTATCAAGCTTCTACAGTATACAAACCTGGGGTTTTTACACCAAAACCCAACTTCCCTTACATTACAAATATATATTCTAATGAAAGAATATAGGAAAAACATAATCCCCAGGCTGTTACAAGATTTTAGGAATAAAATCGTAACAATAAATAAAAAATAAAATTAATTTTATGTTGCTACCAGGAATACGGAGATGATTGAAAATCCTCTGCCATCAAATTAAAAATTGAAATTTTGATTTTTTTAAGGAATAATAATAGGGTGTATGGTATTATGTCAAAGTGGATGTAGTTCAGTAGAATACTTCTTCCAGTCTACCTCCTCTCCTCTGATCCAGGTAGTTTTCCAGGGCATCAGAAGCCATGACTATGGCTCCTCTGTCTTCCTGATCTGCAGACTTGAAAGATCTCATCAGCAGGTTTGTCCAGTCGTCAGTGGTTGCAGGATGCAGTGGAATGCAGATACAAATGTAGGTATGGATGAAGGTACAAAAAAATTTTAATTTCGCCACGAGATTCTGCGACTACCGATTGCGATTTCACTACAGAAACAATGTAGGTATGGATGAGGGTACAATAAAATTTGAATTTCGCCCCTTTAACAATTTCATCGGTTTTTCTCATATTTCTTGTGTATTTGAATATTGGCTTTGCACCCTATTTGAAGGCAAAAATGCTTAAGAAATGCTCCCAATAGTTTAGGAGGGTGAACTTTCTTGGATGGGTGGCTTAAATTCAAAATCAAGCATTTCACAGATTGCAGGGAATTCCATGCTAGAAATGTCCCCCACATGATTGAACAAATGGCAACCACTTCTTATGCATTGCAGAGATGGTAGTGTGCACAGGGTATTTGACACTTGTTGTAGTGTTCTGGGCATCCTCTTACCAAGTAAGATTGTGATATCTCTGACTGTCCTGAATACAATGCAATTACAATTGCATCCATGGATGTTATGTGAACAAATATCTTGAATGGCACCTGCACATTCGGATGGAATTTGGATTGAAGGAGTTGTTAATGCATCTTTTAAAGGAGCACATTGGAGCAGTATGGAGGCCACATCATGGGCATTGCATAAATATTTCATGAATTGTTGGATGGAAGAATTGATGTATCCATTGACAACATTACAACAAAAGCTTCACTAAATTCATGTGTGGTGGTCAGTCCAAACTTATCTATGTCTTTGATTTTGAGACCTATGAGGGTGGCCATGAGATCCCTGGTACTCATTTCCAAATAAAGTCTTCCTCTTAACAAGCTTGTAATAAAGAGTGCCAGATTTCCTAAACAAGATTTCTTAGATGGGTGGCTTAAATCCAAAATCAAGCATTTCATAGACTGCAGGGAATTCCACGCTGGAAATGTCCCCCACATGATTGAACAAATGGCAGCCACTTCTTATGCATTGTAGGGATGGCAGTATGCATAGGGTATCTGACACTTGTTGTAGTGTTCCAGGTATCCTCTTACCAAGTAAGATTGTGATATCTCTGACTGTCCTGAATACAATGCAATTACAATGGCATCTAGGGATGTTATGTGAACAAATCTCTTGAATGGCACCTGCACATTTGGATGGAATTTGGATTGAAGGAGATGTTAGTGCATCTTTAAAGGAGCACATTGGAGCAGTATGGAGGCCACATCATGGGCATTGCATATATATTTCATGAATTGTTGGATGGAAGAATTGATGTATCCATTGACAACATTACAACAGAAGCTTCACTAAATTCATGTGTGGTGGTCAGCCCAAACTTATCTATGTATTTTATTTTGGGACCTGTGACGGTGGCCATGAGATCCGTAGTACTCATTTCCAAATAAAGTCTTCCTCTTAACAAGCTTGTAAAAAAGAGTGTCAGATTGCCTAAACAAGCCAATCCCACATCACTTAAATTAATTGATCTTGTCACAGTGTCACTTAGTTCGAGCTATGCTACAGCAATAGCAGATAACCACAGTAATGAAATAACAAACTTTACCACTAACAACTGGATCATCATATATATGCTTCCCAACCCATCTTTGAACATGCCCATTTCAGTCTAACTAAAAGTTTTTATGTACTTACCTTTACAGAAGCTCCTATTAATTCACTGGATCGAGGTTGTGCCTAATCATAAACAAGAATTTATCTAATCAACTAATCATACTCAAGAAAAAGTTGATCAAGTAATCATAAACAAGAATTTATCTTCCTCTGCTCAATCTATACTGTGCCTTAATTTTTTTCATAGCAAAGTGTGACAAATGATATGTTTGTTGATGGCTTTTCTTATGATATCAGAGTTTTAAATCTTGTGATTGGCTTAATATAAAAAAATTTCTTCAATATCTAATTTCATTCTGATATAAAAGTGTTAAATTTTTATACTAAAGTGATTGATTCCTTGAAACCTAATTTCGTTTTAACATAAAAGTGCTAAATTATTGTACTAAAGTAGTCCAGATAAGATGATTTCCTTTTACGGCAACCCAATGTTGGTAATAAAAATAGTATGCTCTATAATTTCCAATATGAAGATCAACCTCTATGCATTTTCCCAACCTCAGAAAGACAACAGAGAGGTTGTTTTAATGCCTAGTGAATGTGGTATTGCCCTCAACAGTGATAAACGCTCCCACAATATCAAACATTTCTAAATTAGTAAACAAAAAGAATGGACAAATTACTGAAACAGTAAACAACTTTTCTCGCACAATAAGAAAGGTAGAAAAAGAATGGATACACTACTGAATCAGAAAACAAAGTTCAAAGTTGAGAGGCTAATAAGTGAATGAAAAAGGATGGATACATTGCACAATCTCGAATGGAAATTTGAAAAAATACAGATATCCAGAGAGAGACGTTTATAACAGAGAGAGACGTTTATCCTACTTGGTGGAAGGTCATTAATGAATTTTTTGAATTGCACGGCCTTTGTGGTCAGTATGGTATAACGAGCAAACAAAACCTCTCGCCTTTCAGTTAAACTAGGCTTGGTTTCAAGTTCCTTTCTATTGCCTCCTCCCATAGTGCAAAACCAACCAGAGAACTATCAGTTTTCTGTTTCATTTGAATTAAAAGGAAAAAATTGAGAAAGCTTATTCCATTTTGGGTGATCTTGCATTTAGTTAATCATTTTGCGCAATTCTGTCTATTCCCAAACTTCTTGAGTATTTTTATGCCCATCAAAATTCAGTATGATATAGAGTTGATTTGGAGGCCACTAGGTTGATGGCTCTAGAGTCGAAATTCCAAGTTCCCACTTAGAGTGTAGGTTGCAAATACAACAAGATACAATTAACAAATATGTTCCATAAGATACAATGCAACATCATTGAAATGTAAAGCTTGAACATATATTAAATAGGTTACATAAAAATAGAAAGTATCTCTGCTATTAACAAGTTGTGGCCAAGCATAACTACTAATGCTCTGAAGATTAGCCATACTCTTGATGATTTTGCTTACAAATAGGACTGAGAATAATGATTTGATTTCCATGACTTAACAAAATCTATATTTTCATCCTCGCTATCCAAAGAACTGGCAACCTAAGCCAGCAAAAATAAATCACGATGTGCCCATCTTTAATCCCTAGTGCGTTGTGCAGCAACTATGCATGTGGGGTAACCATTTCTTCAAAATCTCTTGGGACTTGCAGGCATACATGGCCTCATACAATTTAGGTGGCGACATGGAACATACCATGGAAAATATGGAAACCCTGATGAACTCACCAATGAACTAGGGTATGATTGACAAGATACTCATTTATTGGAAAAATAGAATAATGCTTCTTTCAGAAGCCAAGAAAAATGACCATAGCTTTGCAATTCCTTTGTTGTTTTGACTAAAAACGTAAATACCATTGGATTCTCTCCATCCTTATGCTTTTCCACTTTCCATCCTTCTGCTTTTGCACTTTCCAGACAAATTTATCAAAACCTATTTTCCCACCTGTATTAAAACAAGCAATAATGCAAGAAAATTTGGCAGATACGTTCCGTAAGATGAAATACAACATCATTGATATGTAAAGTTTGAACATATATTAAATAGGTTACATAAAAATGGAAAGTATCTCTGCAATTAACAAGTTGTGACCAAGCATAGATACTAATGCTCTGAAGATTATTCATTCTCTTGACGATTTCAAACGCAGTTCCTTCAACGAGAAGAATCTCCCCTATTTGAATCAAGTTCTCATCCACAGGGGTTTCGTGGGAGCCCCACAATTGAACAGAATGGTTAAGTATATCTCCATTGTTGTGGCCTACTAAATTCCAATATGTTTGTTGAGCCAAGCTCACTGTTGTTGGTTTATTTCTTGGCACAACCTCCATATCAAGTCGCAATTCCAAGTTCCCACTTAGATCATAGACCACCTACACAATACCAAAAGTCTGAGATCATGGGCCATGTTCCTAGCAATAACTATAAAAACATTTTACAAAGGGGTAAATGACAGTTTTTCCTCAGATGAAGGCTGAGAGTTATTTAGAAAATGAGCTTTTGAAAATAAAATTGTTCCTGAGGCTGATATTATGAAGGATAGAATCAAAGACATTTCTTCGAATTACAAAGGCTTGCCATTGGCGATAAATGCAGTTGTTGGAGCCATAAGTTTCAAAAAGACTGAAGATGAGTGGAGCCTCTCCATTCGTCCAAAAAAATGGCAAAATTGAGGCCATTTTCCATGAAAATTTACTGTAATTTTTATCAAAATTTGGAGGCACTCGAAGAATAATCAAACTTTTATAAAGAAAACGAAATGCTAGTTTTGTTGCAGATGGACCACAATATATTATATTTAAAAAAATTGACTACCTTCTTTTTAAAAAGTAGTATAAATTTGCTAGTTTCAGTCACAAAAAACAACAAATTTGAATTTTAGGAAACAAATTAGCATCAGAAAATTGAAAAACTCTGCGTGTGAGTCCATCAGGTTTATTATTCAATGAAGATTCAAGACAACAAACAATAAGCAAAATGCCTATAAAGGCTTGATGGTTACTAAAACCAAATCATTTGCATCGGTATGTGTGGCTAGCTTCCATCCCAGAGAAGAAAAAGACTAATCAATATTTTTTTTGTGGCATTACTGAAAAATTGATAGACGCATGGGCATTTTCCTGTAGTTTTTGCCATCCGTAGACAGGAAGGGCAATGCAAATTATTGGCCTACATATACATTTGTTGCGGAAAGTAGGGTAGGACATCAAATTTCTAGCCTGTTGTGTGGTGGTTTATTGAGGGAAAGCAAACATCAAACAGAGGAAGTACCATCCATATAATAGATCAAATCCTCTGCATCTACTGAAGAAAAAGATTGGATTCTCTCCATCCTTCTACTTTTCCACTTTCCAGACAACTTTCTCAAAACCTATTTTCCCACCTGTATTAAAACAAGCAATAATGCAAGAAAATTTGACAGATACGTTCCGTAAGATGTAATACAACATCATTGAGATGTAAATTTTGAACATATATTAAATAGGTTACATAAAAATGGAAAGTATCTCTGCAATTAACAAGTTGTGACCAAGCATAGATACCAATGCTCTGAAGATTATTCATTCCCTTGGCGATTTCAAATGCATTTACTTCAACGAGAAGAATCTCCCCTATCCGAATCAAGTTCTCATCCACAGGGGTTTCGTGGGAGCCCCACATTTGAACAGAATGGTTAAGTATATCTCCACTGTTGTGGCCTACTAAATTCCAATATGTTTGCTGAGCCAAGCTCATTGCTATTGGTTTATTTCTTGGTACAACCTCCATATCAAGTCACAATTCCAAGTTCCCACTTAGATCATAGACCACCTACACAATACCAAAAGTCTGAGATCATGCACCATGTTCCTATCAATAACTATAAAAACATTTTACAAAGGGGTAAATGACACTTTCTCCTCAGACGAAGGCTGAGAACTATTTAGAAAATGAGCTTTTGAAAATAAAATTGTACCTGAGGCTGATATTATGAAGGATAGAATCAGAGAAATTTCTCCGAATTGCAAAGGCTTGCCATTGGCGATAAATGCAGTTGTTGGAGCCACGAGTTTCAAAAAGATTGAAGATGAGTGGAGCCTCTCCATTCGTCCAAAAAAATGGCAAAATCGAGGCCATATTCCATGAAAATTTACTGTAATTTTTATCAGAAATTTGGAGGCACTGGAAGAATCATCAAACTTTTATAAAGAAAATGAAATGCTAGTTTTGTTGCAGACGGACCACAATATATTATATTTAAAAAAATTGACTACCTTCTTTTTAAAAAGTAGTATAAATTTGCTAGTTTCAGTCACAAAAAACAACACATTTGAATATCACGAAACAAATTAGCATCAAAAAATTGAAAAACTCTGCATGTGAGTCCATCAGGTTTATTATTCAATGAAGAGTCAAGACAACAAACAATAAGAAAAATGCCTATAAAGGCTTGATGGTTACTAAAACCAAACCATTTGCATCAGTATGTGTGGATAGCTTCCATCCCAGAGAAGAAAAAGACTAATCAATATTTTGTTTGTGGCATTACTGAAAATTGATAGACACATGGGCGTTTTCCTGTAGTTTTTTCCATCCGTAGATAGGAAGGGCACCGCAAATTATTGGCCTACATATACATTTGTTGCAGAAAGCAGGGTAGGACATCAAATTTCTAGCCTGTTATGTGGTGGTTTATTGGGGGAAAGCAAACATGCAACAGAGGAAGTACCATCCATATAATAGATCAAATCCTCTGCATCTACTGAAGTAAAAGAAGACTCAATGATGTTATTGTTGGAATGCTGCAATTGCACATATGGATTTAACTCGCAGCCTACCACAGGAATATCAGAAGGAAGGTGCATTCTGAACACGCTCAACATCATTTCAGGTCTCTAATATGCAATCAACGAATTGGTGAATGGAAATGAAACCTGTTAGCACATATTTTGGTATCTTTTATTTTTTGGATTGTTTGGAATAATTGGATTGATGTGAAGGGAAATATTGTCCACTATTTGCTGCTATAATTTATATTTCAGTTAAGCCTCAAGGCAGATATTTCACAAGGATTAGATCCATGCAACCTCTAAAGAGGTGAAATTTCTGAAATTGCAGAAAAAACCTAAATTCATGAAATCTCTACAATGATATGTCAACCTTACATCTCTTGGTCATGTCTCACTATCAACCATGTCCATACATGTTTTTAGGGTTTTATTGTCTTTCCTGCTTTCCAGCAAGCCAAAGATAAATAAAATTATCAGAGTGTTCTTGTGATTCTGGGGATCAATTTATCTTAATAAATGACATGCTTCAAAAAGGTATGACGTCAAGTGCAAATCTCTGGCGACAATTTTGGCCAAATAGTTCCACGATGAAAGGTGCTCCACAACACTGGTTGGGGGAGGGACCAATCAACACTTCGTGTAACTCTACATTGAATCTAGATGGTGCATTGAATGCAATGAATATGGACATTAGCACTGGGAGGGGTGCGGATAAATCAACACTTTCGGCACACGAAACCAGTAGCCTTCAAACACCTCACTAGGAAGAAAGGAAAAAATGACCAAAAAACTAGTTAATTGAGAAACACTTAAAATATTCAAATTTTATATATATATAGTCATGTGTTTGTTGAAGAAATGCACTGACCCATTACTTGAACATCATTCAATAGACCATGAGATGATTCTCCTCCAACCACTACTCTGAAGAAATGCATGTGTTCACTCGTTGGTTGATGTGTGAAGGGTGAATTGACCGAGAGGGAAAGTGCATGCAGGGATTAGTCGCTTGTTCGTTGATGAGTGAGGGGTGAATTGGCTAAGAGGGCATGCGGATTGGCCCATAGAGGGCCGTCTAAGTTGGTTATGGAGTTGCATGGATCTTCCACTTGGATCTTGGTAAACGTTCTAGATAGTTCGAGTGAAAGGTGTCATAGGTTTTGTTATCATATCGAGGTAATTTCAATAATAAATCGTGAGAGAGAATGAACGTATAATGTATTTTTTTTTATTTTGTAGAATTTTGGTGAAATACGAGTTAAAATGTTGTTCATAAAACTTTATAAGTGTGAGAAGTTTTGTTGTCAAAAGTTTTGTTATCATATCGAGGTAATTCCAATAAGAAATTAACTAAGGCAACTGAAGTGTGACTATCTCGTAACATTGTGAACATCATTCCTCGGGTATTTTATTGAGTTTCTTTACCGGATAAAAACGCAGTATTGGAGTAAGTTACCTGATCGCTTTAGTATGGAAATATTGGATTTGACCAATAGATCTCTTTGATTGAGTAGACCCAGCAAAGTTCAAGAATATAATATAATAGATAAACATAATGCTCCCTGTCTTTTGTGTTGCCCTTTTTATCAAAAAACACCCAAATTTTTATGCAAATTCAAACACGTCATGCCTCTGACAACCTAGGTGTAACATAGAATGAATGTGTTGTGTGGCACATATGAGAGCCTATCTGCATGGATCTTCCACTTGGATCTTGGTAAACATTCTAGATAGTTCGAGTGAAAGGCATCTGGGCACACCAATCTCTCAGTTCAGTCCTAGCCTAAATCCAACAAACGCATTCAACAACTTCATTCTATAAGCACGAGCTTCATAGCATGATTGATATTTTATCTAATTCCAAATTATGATATGAATGATATTTTATCTAATTCCGAAGATTTTAGTGCACTGCAAAACAAGGCAGCTACGGATTTGTAGATAAGAAGATAAGGGAAGTGAGTATATATGTGCCAATTCACTATGGGAATTTTCAATAATTTTGAGATTTTTATTGTCTTTTTCCATTTTGTGTGTGTGCTTTTTGTTCTTGAAACCCAAGAATTGTTTGTATGTTTTTTGTTCTTGAAACCTAATAAACAAAATTTGAGAAGACACATTGTGGGAATTAGAAATAGGATATGGGGTTTAATTCTGTGTAGTTTGGTTTATTACTAGATCTATTTCCGAATAACCAGTGAAAGGGGACCGCCATGTCCCTTGCAAGTAGAATTCTTTGAAACCCAAGTCCAAGTGCAAGCACGGATTAGTTTCTTGTTGGTTGATGTGTGAAGGGTGAATTGACCGAGAGGGAAAGTGCATGCAGGGATTAGTCGCTTGTTCGTTGATGAGTGAGGGGTGAATTGGCTAAGAGGGCATGCGGATTGGCCCATAGAGGGCTGTCTAAGTTGGTTATGGAGTTGCATGGATCTTCCACTTGGATCTTGTTAAACGTTCTAGATAGTTCGAGTGAAAGTTGTCATAGGTTTTGTTATCATATCGAGGTAATTTCAATCATAAATCGTGAGAGAGAATGACGTATAATGTATTTTTTTTTTAATTTGTAGAATTTTGGTGAAATGCGAGTTAAAATGTTGTTCATAAAAATTTATAAGTGTGAGAAGTTTTGTTGTCAAAAGTTTTGTTATCATATCGAGGTAATTCCAATAAGAAATTAACTACGGCAACTGAAGTGTGACTATCTCGTAACATTGTGAACATCATTCCCCAGGTATTTTATTGAGTTTCTTTACCGGATAAAAACGCAGTATTGGAGTAAGTTACTGTTGTGCCTTGCAAAACAACCCCCCATTTCATCTTTATTATTATTCACAAGATCGTTAAAATATGAAATGGGTCCCTTTCAAAATAAAATTGATGTCAATAATCCTTACTTTATAAAATTCCAATAAATCCAAGAAAAGTAATATCTCTTTAAAACATTGGAAATAAAGCAAAAATGTATGCATCAAGCAAACAAAAGGGTTCCCCCGACCCGATAAAGCTATCGGCGATATCGGCCATCGGCATTCCCTTGTGCATCACTATCGCGCCCATCGGCCAAAGCCCCGACCCGATAAGGCTATCGGCGATATCGGCAATCGGCCATTTTCTTCAGCACCATTATCATGCCTATCGATAAAGTCCCGACCCGATAAAGCCATTGGCGATATCGGTGATCGGTGGTTCCCTTCGTATATCAAGTATTGCTCATAGACATTTCCCCGACCCGATATCGGCAATCGGCGATCGGTGGTTTCTCTTGCCAAAACCTTAATGCGCATAAGCCTTTCCCCGATCCGATATTGGCAATCGGCGATCGGCGTAGTTTGAAACATTGTTAAAACTATCCTCGCGCCCCTCCCCGATCCGATAAGATAAGGCACAGTTCTCAATGAAAAGCCGTTAGAATGATTGGAAAGCTTGAGTTAATAACAATTAAGGCATAATCATTCCCGCTCGGCCGCCGGTACGCCCATTGCATCATTTAAAAGATCTTTAGGCGAATATTGCACTAATGAGCATTTATAAGGTGGCAGGTCCTATACGGCCCCTTAATGAATCCATCCTTTCAGATCTGCCTATAGATCATATCCACGCTATTTTAATAAAGGCAAAGTATATCGACGTTCTTCTTTCTATTTTACTCTCAGTTGTGAGTTTCATTATTGTCTCAGTATTACGCCAAAACCACTCTTCTGTGCAGATTACAGATTTGTCAAGCAGTTCAGGCATTATGGGAAAAAAGTAGAAGAAGGTTGCAGGCGCTATTGAATCACCGTCCACGCCACAACTAATCGTAAACAGTAAGAAGGGATTGATATCAGATACAACATGCGCAGGACTTGCCAGGACAACTTGGCAGGGAACTTATGATCTGCTAGAAGC
>APFE030493261.1:11458-105747 GCA_000404065.3 Pinus taeda | reverse complement strand
AGTATCTATCAAATCAATAACATTTTTCTTTTCATACTTAAATTTATATACACTACTTCAATAAAGGGAAATCGTGTGTGCACGCAATTGTCTTTAAGGCAACCAGGGTATATCCAGTGAACTTATGATTTAGTTAGTTCATCATATGTTGATCTTTAATCAATGCATCAGTATTTTATTAACCATTTAAACAAAAACCATGTGCAGTAATAACATAATAAACCATCACACATAAGAAACACACATGACACCAATATTTAAGGTGGAAACCCAATGCGGGACAAAAGCCACCTGTTGTTGTCATCTTTGTCTTCATTTAATATAAGAAAAACCTATTTACAATCTTGTACTGGTGCAGAATCATACCAATACACAGGAACACACGTGCTGAAGGCTACAACCTTCTCTCATTCTCTAGCTTCTACTGGAAGGAAGATACAACCCCCTAGCTCTTGTACTAGCCGATATGTTTACTAGTATGTAGGCACCGGCCTACAAAAGGCTTTGACCTTCACTCATTCTCCAGATGCTACTGGAAGGGAGCTCCAAACCCTTGGCTCTTGTACTCACCAATATGTTTACCAGTACATAGGCACCGACCTACAAAAGGTTATGAACTTCTCTCTTCCTCGAGGGACCACATTTCATGAATTTTTAGACTAGATACTCCTGGTACATAACACAACAATATGAAGGCCACACTTCATCAAATTTTCACATTGGAACCATCACCAAAATTGAAGCTCAAAATCAATCACCACTATAATAAAACCAATCATTGAAAACCCATAAACTCTGATGAAAATCACAATCAAGCAATCTGAATATTTAGAATACTATCACCAGAACATAGTCACCAAGACACAGAGCAGAACCCAAAAATCTGCATCAACAACCAGAACCAACTTCAACTTCAAACCTCATATCTCATAAGGTATACGCTACTTTAAAAAACTGAACCGACCTGTATATGCGCCTTCACTAAGGCGAACCAACATATAGATCTGCAAATACTAACTTAAAACTTCACAACTATTCCAAACTGTAGTCATACCCAGATCATAACATTTATAGAATAAAACATGTGTTAGTATTCAGATCTAGACTATCCATGATGAGACCACATAGTGATAATTCATTTCAGGTCTTATGATCCTGATCCATCATCCATCATCAACCACTTGGGTGCATCCTTAGTTCAGATCAAGAAAAGCACCAAAAACCCATAACATGCATATTTTCTTTTGATCTAACTCTTCATAAGATATTCATTCTTTGTACACTTAGCCCTTTGATCTTCTCCTCCTTATATACTTAGATCCTTTTTCAATACCTCAGACCAAAACCTCGGATCAATACCTCAGACTAAAAAGCTCGAAACAAATACCTTGGACCAAAAACCTCGGACCAAAACCTCAAACCAATACCTCGAACCAAAACCTTGATTTTCCATCCCATACACGCTTTTCCTTCTATGAAAGTGCGTGCATACGTATACACTACTTTTGTTCCGTGAACCCATGTGTGTACGCTACTTGGACAAAGTCAACCATTGTATACCTCTTAAACCATCCTCTTTCTTCAATCTCTGGATTCTGATCTGTAATCCTTTGTTTTTAACTTGTTGCACTATGAACTGTCATCTATGTGAGTTGCCATCAAGGATAACACCTGTATCATAAGGCCAACAACTATAATAGGTGACCTCCCTGATTTGAATGGCATTAAAACTAAATCTCTCTCATGTTGGATTTTATCACCATGGATAGCAACAACCCCAAATTGTCGAGCAAGACTAAAATTTTATCACACATCTTCCTTATTGAACAAAGAAATAAAATTTTATAACTAGGTTCCTAACTATGAATAATTTGTTCCCGTCTTTTTTGTTTCTCAAAGGCTACACCATATTCCATGTATTGCAGAATGATATAATTTTTCCACACAATATATTGTGAAATTCAACATACTGCAGGAATGTATTTCTTTCTGACACAATATAGATAATAAAATAACTACAAAAATTAGCTTCATCCCTCATATAGTAATTAAAGAATTAAAAAATTGAGAAATCAAGATGGTAGAAATATTAGACGTATGCGATGGATTTATTTGTAGACATATCATCAACATTTCCAATATTGAGTTGAATAGGATCAATTAGAAAATCACCAAAAACATTAGACACTTCCTTAAACCATGTGCCAGTATACATCAGAGTTTGCCTCTGGGTAGGGATTTCATTAACATTTTAGATATCTGGGGCTCAAATCCCATATCAAGCATCTGATCAACTTCATCAAGAACCAAGAGAGAAACTTGTTGTAGGTTAACCTTCCTCATTTCTAAGAAATCATTTAGCCTTGTTGGTGTGGCAACAACAATGTTTGCACCCCTTTCTAAATCCCTTAATCCATGAACATTTGGGCAACACCATATATACACTACAAAACACATTAATATAATTGAACATGAGATTATCAACTTTCATATTGTGTTATTTTTAACCTTACTGAAAAAATAAATATAGGAAAGCATTAAATACACTGCTTTTAATTCTTGATGACTTACCAAATTTTATAGCTTCATATTGTCTCTAAGTCACAATCTCCCTCGTAGGTGCCAAAACAAGTATAGTTGGACCCCTCTATATTTTTTTCCTACACTGTTTCAAGTGAAAAAATGAAGGAAACAAAAATACTAAGGTCTTTCAAGAGCCTTTTTTGGAAATTGCTACAATATCACAGTTTTATAGAACAATGGACCAAGATTGTGCCTGAATGGGAGTAGGCCATGAAAACTGTGCATTTTGAATATGAAAGGGAAAAAAGGCATATCAACATCGTAAGCATAGAAATAAAACCACTTTTCCAATAAGCTTTTAGCCTCTAGCAATAAATGAAACATAATTTGTTTTACAAGTCTAGGATCTTGACTTCGCAATTTAGAATTAATTTCATTGAAACATCAACTACAATAATAAGTTTTCCCAGTGCATCAAGTGCTGCAAGGTTTCCTGTAGAAGAAACTAAAGAAGAAATATGGAACTTTTCACAGCGAACGACTGACCCAAATAGTGAAAACCCGACCCATATGACTTGTAATCCATCCTGAGACAATAGATAGGCCGCTTGGATTAACCCACATAGTTAAAAAATGTGATACATTTCTATTGTGAAGTAGCATAGCGTACTACATGTGCTCCTATCTAAAGAAAATATTGCACCTGTGACAAGTTCAAAGGATAATTGAGATGTAAGTTTGAACTGATAAAAAATACAATTCTAAAGGCATTGCGATACTACTCATGTAAACAATTGATTCTAGCTCTAATGAAAATAAATATATGGTAATAGAAAATAAATAATCTAAAAAATCTCGCTTGCACATAATGCATGGTAATAGTACAAGACAACCTATCTAAAAAATCTTGCATGTACAATAGTGCATGATAAAATAAAAGAGAAACAACTTTCTAAAATATTATATTGATGCACAAAATACCCAATCTATGAGCTACATAATCAATTAAATACATAAATATTGTAACATATTAATTTCTCAGCATGTAATTGTAACACTTTGAGAAGGATAACATAATAACATACCTCTCTAAGAATTTATGGAGGAAAAGTAACAGCCTCAAATTTCATAGATGGAGCAAGCACATTTTCTCCTTGGTAACTATAACTAGTTAGAATATGAGTAATAAATTTGACATTACCCTATAAAAGTATAACCTTTATATCCTAACCATAATCTCTAAGAGTCTCATTTTAAGGTCTTAAATATAAAAAAACAGAGTATTCAATACCTTAAGCCCTTTGTATCTCTCTACCAAAACCTATAAATCAATTTATTATATTAAGCTAAATTTATGTGTAGTGATAATAATATGCTTAGAAAATTCCATTAATTATCCATAATAATATGACTTCCAATTAAAGAAATATACCCTTCAAAGTATTAGACAATATATGGTTTGAACAAAAAACTTAGCCGCAAACAATTTGTATCTGGTTATACAATAGAAGGTAAATTGTAATGAAAACTCTTAGATAAATAGTTAGTTGCATAATAGAGAATTTCCTATAAACACTGAGTATAATAAACTATTACACAATACTCTCTACAGACCACAACAGTTAATTCATCCTCCCTCTGATAAGCATCTATATGTGCAACAAGTGGAGGGTCAGAGAACCCATGCATTCTTTGGTGTTTGAAATCCTGTATAGGATAGTTTTGATCACTTTCCCCACATTTAAACATGTTAGATCATGCCCAAAGTCCAACTGAAGCATTAGAAACATTGGGATATCCTATCAGAGCATGAGATAAGTGCACCTCTCCCATCCCCTACAACAAACAACAACTAGAATACCATTAAATCCAATAAAAATCCAAGATACAATTACTATAAAAATTAGCAAGTGCAACAAAAAAATAACCTACAAAAAAAAAAATAGAGACTATATGTGGCAGTGCATTATCCTATGAAGTTCAAGATCACATCATCACACATTAAGAAATGAAAAAAAAATATTAAATTCACATGGTTATGCACCCAAATAACAAACATGGGCCTTCTTCACTGCAATATATGTGTGCTCATTAATCCACATCATACACACAAAGAACTAATGTCCAAAACAAAATGACGATTGAGATAAATATGGTTAGTAGACATTTGATAAGTATCATTTTGGTAGCAAGGATAAAAAATCTCAGTCATAAAACTAGTTAACAAAATGATCAATTCGAGATAATACACTACTTTAAGAACACAACTTGTAAGCATGAGAAGGATAAACATCAAGCTCTTTTTTCTTCTTTAGTGCGAGTTCATTTAACCAAGTGGAGTATGTTTCCTATTTGAAAAAATCACAAGGATGAAGTATATGAAAGGAAAACAATACAATAAATTTTCCATCACATTGTCATACTTTCCCAAACAAAGAAATGAAGGTAAGCATTGTTTAGTTACATATCCTTGTGCCAAACAAGTTATCAACCACAACCATATCTCTATCATAGAAAATAACAACTTAGAGACCAAATATCAATGATTCATTCCTAAATTAATTCCTTTTCAATCATAAGTTACTCAGCTGCAAGCAAAGAGAGTATGAATTAATTGATTCATGATCTAGGAATCTCATGTTTGATTTAAAACCAAAAAACAATTATTGTATGTATAAACAACATCAACATATGCACAGATGCTTATTACTACATGCAAATTTACCATGCTCAACTCCAAGAATGACATTAGAAGGATGAAGAATAAGAGTTGACTCAAATTTTAATTTCACTTGAGGCCACACATCGATTCTATATTTCAGGTATTGATGGCTTTATAAAACCTACATATGGGTCATTCACCCATATTATTGTATTCAGGATGGCCGAGTCACCTTATTGGGATTAGTGCTCCTAATGAAGGAATAGGTGTATAAATACACCATCCTCCTCATTTATAAATCATTCACTCAAGTTGTTTATGGATAAAATATTTAAGGTAAATACTATCTGTAGCATTCATCTCTTAAGTACTTGCATTTGCACAACGATACCCTTTCTTTTGTTCTTGTGTCAGGCTTTTCTTTCAAGCACATAACATGAGTTCATCACTAGTGTGATCATTATCTAAGTGTTTTTACATGTTTATGTTGTACTATATTAGGGTTTATTGAAGATTTCACAATAGATCCACTATCTCAGTCATATGGTGTTGGGTTGTGTTATACCACATCTTTCTAGTTGCAACTCTTTCTTTTTCCATATTTTGGGACTTAATGAAGTTTTCTTCCTTTGAGATGTTTGCCAAAATTTACTCCCGCATTCAGATTCTTCATGACTGAAGTTGTTGCAGATAGAGCATTCTATTTCATTTTCAGGAAGAGAAAAGTTATTGTAAGTCTGTTTCATGATCCCTGTCACATTCCTTTGATTTCGTGCTTCTCTAATCATGATGGTCTTGTAAGAAACACATTGAGCAGCTTTGTGTCCAAATTTATGATGTGAAAAACATTGGCCATTGAATAAGTTCCTACGATTATTGAATCTACTGACCTGGTGATTTTAGTTTCTATTGATATTCATTCTTGAAGCAGATTGAGTATGATTTACTTGAGGTTTGTTGTAGCTTCTAGTCATCCTTGAAGTAAATTGAGCCTGATTTACTTGGTGATCTTCTTTATGCCTTTGCCGACGATTGTCAAACTATTCGCCGCTCTTTGCTGCATCAAGATAGCTTTTAGTGGAGGTTGATGGCTTTTGTGATTGAGATGCTTCTTCAGTATATCCAATACCTGTCTTTATTAGAGGAGAACGCTACACTTTGATAATTTCATTTAATTTTTCCGATCCTTTAGAAAATCTAAGATTGAGAGCTTTTGTTTTCTCAATATCCTTTCTTAGACCCATAATTTCACATTCCAGTTTTTCATTGTGTTTTTCTCTTTCAGCAAGTTGGAATGTCAAAGTATTTATAATCATATTATTTTCTTCTAAACAAATTTTGAGTTTAAAGATTTCTTTTTAAAGATCATCTTCATCTAAAGCATCCACGAAATTATCATCTTCAAAAGCCATCCAAAGTATATAGCCATTACTGTTTTCATCTTCATCATTATTAGATAGACCATCGATATCTTCATGCGTATAATAGCTTTTCTTACTTACACTTTGTTTTCTATTCCTTTTTCTGATTCTTTACCTTTATCAAGATTATCTTTATGAGGACATCTGGCAGCATAATGACCGACTCTCCAAAAGCAAAACATCTGAAAGGTAGTTCACCTCTGAATCTTCTGGAACCCTGTTGAAGGTTTCTGAAAAAGTTTGCTTCTTCCTCTCCTTCTGAAATATATCCTAATTCATTGTGTTCTTCTCTTCCTGAAGCTCTAAATGCATCTTCTCTCATATTTGATGGACCTCCTTTTCTTATTTCAAAAGCATTTAAGATTTCATTCAATTGTGTCATAGTAATAGTCTGAAGATCCTACGTTTCTTCTATGGCAGATACTTTTGATTCAAACTTAGTAGACAAGGATCTCAAAACCTTTTCAACTAAAGTGACTTCTTTTATCTCTTCACCCAAGTTATTCATGCAATTAACAATCCCATATATACGTAAGAAGTAACTAGCTATACTTTCATCATTGTGCATTTTGAGAGTTTGCAGTTTTGCACGTTTTACCTGAGTGTCTCCTTCAAAGCTTAGAATGATCTTGTCGCATATTTATTTGGTAGATTTGAACTTCATAACTTTGACAAATTCTGATTGTGATAGACTCACCAATAATGTATTGACAGCCTAGGCATTGGTTTCATATTACTTTTTACCTACCACATCTATAGGAATTGCCGATGGAAATGTATATCCTCCTTCCACGATTTCCCAGACATCTGTTCCAAGAGATTGAAGATAGGTTGTGGTTCTTACCTTCCAATTAATGAATTTGCTCCCATCAAAGATTGGTAGTCTGATGGATCCCTCTTTTTCGTGGTTACCCATGATGATGGATCTTCCTTCAAGCGATCAAGCTTCTTCTGAAGGACCTGCTCTGACACCAATTGTTGGAAATAATATTGAGAGGGGGGGTGAATCAGTATTATCAAGTCAATAATTTTTCATTTCCATAATTAGATTCATATATGCTACTTCAGTTAATGGAACTCACATGTATACGCAACTGTGATTAAAGCAACTCGTGTATATCCAACAAACTTATGATTCAGTTAGTACGTCATATGTTGATCTTTAATTAGTGCATCAAAACCATATAAACAGTAACCAGGTGAAGTAAAAACAGAACAGACACAAACACACATAAACACAAGATATAAGGTGGAAACCCAATGTGGGTGAAAACCACCTGCTGCAATCATCTCTATCTTCTTTTAATAATAAGAAACTTCTTTTTACAATTTTTGTATTAGTGCAATCTTATACCAGTATGTAGGCCTCTACCTACAGAAGGCTAAAACCTTCTCTCGTTCTCTAGCTTCTACTGGAAGGGAGCTACAACCCCCTAGCTCTTGTACTAGCTGATGTGTTTACTAGTATGTAGGCACCAACCTATAGAAGCACCAAGAACTAGGGACCACGTTTCATGAATTTTCAGACTGGATCCATCAATAACATCAAAGCACCAAATCAATCATCACTGCAATACAACCATCAACTATGTCTGCATTATCAATCTCTAAATCACCCAATAACTTAATCACTAAAACCCTGTCATCAAAACATAGTCACCAGAACACAGAGCAGAACACAAAACTTTGCAACAACCACTAGACCCGATAGCAATATTAAGTCTTATAATGTATACGCTTCTTTGTTGTGTCGAACCAGCGTGCATACGCACTTTCATCAATAGGAACCTACGTATACGCAACTTCCATATGCTGAACCAGTGTGTATACGTTGTTTTACCAAGGCTAACTTACGTACAGATCTATAAATGCTAACTTAAAGCATAACAATTATTTCAGACTTCATTCATACCTAGATCATCATAGTTACATAGTAAAAACATGCGTTATTATTCATATCTAGAATGTTCAAGATCAAACCACATAATGATACTTTACTTCAAGCCTTAAGATTTTAACCCATCATTAGATCTTCATCAAGCACTAAGGTTCATCCACGATCCAAATCCAGCTATGCACCATAACCCAATAACCTGTATGCTAGATCTTGCACTTCATCAGATATTCAATACTTGAGTGACTTGGCCTAATGATCTTCTCCTGTTTTTATAGTCTTAAGCCTTACTCAATACCATGGACCAAATACCTGGGGTCAACACTTCAAAAAAGATACCTTGGACCAATACCATGGATCAAAATACCATGGACCAAAACTAAGTTTTCCAACATGTACACACCTTTCCTTCCATGAAAGTGCCTGTGTACGTTATACGTGCCTTTTGGTCTGAAAACCCACATGTACACGCAACGTGGTCAATGGGGAACCTGTGTATACCCCTCTTTCTTCATTCTGTGAGTCTAAACTGTGATCTGTCATCTGAGTGAGTTTCCATCAAGGACAAAACCTATGTCATAGTGCCAAATCTGTGTCCTAGTGCTAACAAAAACATTGAAGAAGAACCAACTACTCGCAAATATCAAGAAGTGTGAGTTTGCACAACAATCCTTAGTGTAATCAGTATATGTGATTGGTGGAGGAGAATTGAAGATAGATCCTTCCAAGATGGATGTCATCATGAAATGGTCGGTGCCTACTAATGCTACTAGGGTTAGGATCTTCATTGGGGCAACACAATACTTGAGGAAATTCATAGCCTAGTTTTCAATGTTAGCAACACCACTCCATGCTATAACATCAACTGGCAAGAGTTTCCAGTGGGGAAAAGGTCAAAAAAAGGCTTTCGATGAATTAAACAAGAATATTAGTGAAGCACTAGTTCTGACATTACCAAAATTGCAATCCCTTTGAAGTGGAGACAAATGTGAGTGGGTATCTATGGGAGTTGTCTTGATGCAAGGAGGAAGGGTCATTTACTACCATTCTGAAGTATTTCATGGGGTAGTTCTTAAATACCCTACATATGATAAGGAGCTCTGTGCCATGGCACTATAAGTTGTGAAGAAGTGGAAGCACTATCTAATGGGAAAGGAGACAATAATACACATAAATTAATAGTCATTATAGTACTTGCAGGCCTAGAGTAAGCTACAATAGACCAAGAATTACAAGTGGAAGCGGTTTTTACAACATTTATCTGGTGATCAAGTAAAATAAGGGAAGTAAAAACAAGTTGGTTGATATGCTTTCAGTACCACCCACATCAAAGATTATAGTTTTGGGGACTCTTACGCACATGGATCCATTCACCCATGATGCATACAAAGAGGCATATTCAAAAGATGAGGACTTCATGGAGATGTATCAGCCGTTGTAGAGTCATAGTCATGTTTACACTAGAGACAACATCATTGACTACCATCTCAAGGATGGGTTAATTTACAGGTTGGATAAGTTATTTGCTCCTAAAGGTGAGTGTTTGTAGTTGATTAGAGAGGCTCACACCTCGAAGGTTTCGGGGCACTTTGGTGTAGGGAAGCTCATGGTTAACTACCTATTCATGGTAGTTGATAGGGTTAGCAAGATGTGTGTTCTGATGCCTTGTAAAAAACCATCAATGGACAAGAAGCAACACATTTGTTCTTTGGATAGGTCTGGGTACACTTTGGGACACCAAGGAGCATCATCCTAGAAAAGGACACAATATTTCTCAGTTCATTTTTTACTACATTATGGGATAATAGGGACACAAAGTTGAAGATATCTACAACATTCCATCCACAGAAAAATGGGCAGGAAAAAGTAGTAAACAGAACTTTGGTGCAGATTTTGAGGGGATGCAACCAAAATCATCCAAAGACCTTAGATGGAAATCTGTTATATATACAACATTCTTATAATAGAGAAATCCACACTTCTATAGGAAAGTCCCCATTTGATACTTGTTTTGGATATTTTCCACCTTCACCTTTGGATATTGCATATGGCAAGAAAGGAGGAGTGAAGGAACATCTTACATGAGATGATTTGAAAGCTCAAACATTTATAGAGAAGATCGGGAAAATCCATATACAAGTATAGGAAACACTACAGAAGTCACATAAGAGGTATAAGGTCGGGCATGATCATCACAGAATAGAGATATCATTGAAGGTGGGAGATAGAGTATGGCTACAGATGAACAAGGAGAGGTTGCAGGGACCTGGTAAGAAAATCACGAATCTTAGATATGGCCCCTTTGGGATACTGGAAAAGGTGGGTGATGATGCCTATCAACTAATTTTACCACCATATATGAGCATTTACTCATTGAATGCAGAGAATTTGAAACTTTATAAGCCTTTGATGCTACATCGGGAAGAGGAACATGTCCTACCTTCCGTGGAGGATTTGGAACCATACGCTCAGGCAGAGTTGGCAAAAGATATAATTTTTCAGATTAGGTCCAAAACTACAAGATAAGGGCAACATGACCTTTGGCAGATTGGGTTGAAGGGACAACTTCCAGGCAAAGCTAAATGGTACACCAGAGAGAAGCTGGAGGAAACATTTCCTCACCTCATTCAGTAAAATCTTTTGGGGACCAAAAGCCTTCCAAAATGGGGAGGTGTGATCTGAATTAGATCATTATATTATTTTCCATCCATATTGATGCATTTGGAGTGGAAAAAGTGGAGGAATCAACTCATGTGACCATTTTTACTGGCAAGACCCAGTTTGGAAAAAGCAAGGTGTGAAACCTTTCGGGAGCGTTTTGAGGATTCAAATGAAATTTTTTTAGGGTAAAAAATTCCCCCTCAATGGTGCACCTTTTCATGTTATTCTTCATAGGGAGAGATTTCCAACGACATAATAATTGAGTCATTCAGAGCCCGTATGCAAAATTTATGCCACTCAAAAGTTGACCTTCCTGTTTTCACACCTATAGTCTCGGAGGATGCTGCGTCAACCCCCAATATTCATAGAAAAGTGTCTAGCCACATGGTTGTGATCTAAAAGACTCTAGAAGAGTCTATTTTGTAAATCTAGTTAAGAATTGATGTAGTCAAACTTAACCACTAGTAGGCTATCAGGCTGTGTTATAACTGAGCCACTAGGAGGAAGAGGCATTCCATTTTTTTGAGATAATTTTGTTCCATAGTTGAGCAAATATAGCTAGGAGAGATATGAGGTAGAGAACATAGAGAGAATTTGTGCACTATAGCAGCCCATGGGCCATAGGCATTACTTATTTGTATCTGCAACCATATTTCCAAACAGAGAAAGAGAGGGAAGTGACCTCACCTTACAGCTAGGTTTTTTCCTGAAAGGGTTTCCCAAAGAGCATATCTTGTGTCTTATGTGTGTGTGAGATTATTTTTTCGTTCTCTACTTTTATCCTTGATTTAATTTTTCATGCATGTGCTAATTACAGTAAAATCTACAAATTTAGAAATTAAATAAAATTGAAATAGTGTATAATCTCAGATTTTTAATATAATATTATCATATCTGTTGTGACAAACTGTCCAATGGAATATCCATGGAAATTTACAAATCATTTCTTGGCTTGTGTTATCTGACTGTGCAGGTTCTAATTTTGGCAATCGGAGCTAGAATTGGAGCATTCGAGATAAATAAGGAGCAAAGCCCACGATAGATTCTAGGTAATTCTATCATCTATTTTCTTTAAGGAATGCATTGGGTTCCTTGTCTCTCTATCGTTCTAGGTTAGCCACCAAACCTAGGGGAGATACTTTTGTCCGCAATCATAAATCTCGTATAATAGTCCTATTCATTCTTTTTGCAACTCTATTTTTTTGAGGTGTGTATGGAGTAGTCTTTTGTTGTGTTATACCACACTTCTTACAGAACTCTTCAAATTCCTTCTTGCAGAACTCTCCACCAATATCTATCCTCATCACCTTTATCTTCTTCTATGTCTTACTTTCTGCTAAAGCCTTAAATTTTGTAAACCTGTCAAAGACTTCATATTTCTTCTAGAGGAAATATATCCATGTATTCCTTGAGAATTCATCTAAAAATGATACATAGTACACAAACTTACCCTATGATGGAACCAACACATGTCTAAACACATCACTGTGCACAAACTCTAATATCCCTTTCACCCTCTTAGCACTAGAGGGGAAACTTACCCAATTCTGCTTCCCATATACGCAATGTTCACATAAATTTAAATCTAGACATACCTTCTACCATACTATTACCATGAAGTATTTGAAGGCCCTTCTTTCCAATATCTCCAAGCCTTTGATGCCATAGCATGGTGTTTTCGCAAGAGACCACTAGATTCTCTACTCCACTTTCAGGAACCACAGAAATTTTTCACCCATCAATAACAGTGCTACCCAGAAGCCTGTACAGAGTTCCAATCTGAACTCCTTGTATCAATACCAATGCTCCCTGAACCATCCTACAATTATATTTCTTGAACACAATTTCTACACCTACATCATCCATATTGCTTACAGATATCAGGTTTTTGGCCAATGCAGGAATATGCAAAACACATGGAACTTTTCTAATCCTTCCACATTGCAACTTCATCTTGAATTTTCCACATCTGAAGATTCTACCCATCCTATCAACCCCTAAGAAGACAACAACACGATCACATTTTTCATACTCGCAGAACCACTCCCTATGGGGAGGGAAGTGAAAGGATGCACCTGAGTCAATTAACCATGCCTCATGATCTACATGTGTACTTGAGGAAGAATCCAAGTACACATCCCTGCCTTCATCTGAGGTGGTTTTTGCCTTTGCAGAAGGAACACCATTAGATCCCTTTCCTTTATCTAGAGCTTTAGATCTACAGACCATTTTGAAGTGCCCTTCCTTTTTGCATTTCCAGCACACCTTTATAGGTTTTCCTAGAGATTTAGATCTCCCTCTAGATTTAGATCTCCCACTTGAGGAATTATTTTTGTTTCTATGCTGGGACCGTCCTCATATAGACAAGGAATCTCGATTCTGGCCCTGCATATTTTTCATCTCATCTCCTCCAATAGTAAGGATGAGACTGTTTCATCAAAGTTCAACGTAGTTGTATTGCTACCTATTGCAACAACTAGACTATCCCACGAATCTAGTAGAGAACACAAGAAATTGATGCACTTATATTCATCTAAAATTTTAAGATCAACAGACAAGAACTTTCTTACCACAATATTAAAGGCGTTCAAATGCTCTATCACCGAGTCTCCATTCTTCATCCTCATGTTATACAGTTTTCTTCATAGGAATAGTTTGTTCCCCAGAGACTTAGATTGATACAAAGTCCCTAACTTGTCCCACAAATCCTTCATCCTAGCTTCCCATGATAGATTCAACAATACTAAATCTGAGATACACAATGGTATTGTGCTCTTTTCTTTTCAATCCAACTTCGCCTAATATTCATCTGACATTGTCATTGGTTTAATACCCAAATCTACCTTGCTCCACTAATCTTTATCCACCAGTAGATCCTCCATCTTGAACTTCCACAACTCAAAACTCTGACCATTAAATTTCTCAATCTCTATCTTTCCACTGGTCGCCATCTTCTTTCACCATGAGAATCAATCCCACATATCTCCCACTGAAAAAGGTCTACCACAGGCCCAATAAAAATTCATTATTATCAAAGGCGTCCCCTTGAAGCCAAAACAACTATGATACCAAATGTAGGTTTTAACTTTGTACATAAATTACCTGCAGATGAATATTAAAAATAAAAATAAAAAATAAAAAATGAGAATATAAAACAAATACACAAATATTTTCCCTTGGATCCCAACACAAGGACTACCAGATTTATTTTTCATTATGTTCCTTTCAATTTTACAATACATATATATACATGTCGAAGCATTCATAAAACCCAATCCATGAACCCTGGATTTGAACATAATCATAGATTCCTTGACAAAATCTACAAAATACCATGGGCATAAAACCATCATGCCCAAAATCATCTGAAAAACCCATGCACAAAACCATAGGTGGATCTTCCCACCTAATATAGGGTCCAAAAAAAAATCTTTGTTGGGATGTTGCCCCAAACCCCATGTCGGGAGGCTACCGCCCACCTAAAACCCTCCGACAGGGGGGGATGTGCCCCCCCCCGTGACCCCCCTGCTATGCCAAGTGCAACGAACAGTAGTGGAAATAACACACACCCAACAAATCATACAATGATACCTTCTAAAGAACAAATTGTTCTTGACTCCAAGCTAACAACCAATGTGCAAAATGCTTGTTACAAGGTGATGATAGTGAAATGTCCCACATTTGTATACTATACTTTAATGTTGCTACTAACTAATTTGAGTCCTTTTTCTTATTCATCTTTCTAATTCTATCTTGAAAGCAGTAAATTGTAGCTATATTAAGATATATAACGTATCTCAAAGAATCTACTATAGGTTTCTTTCACTCTTCTTGATAGAATTATTAATATATGTATGCAAGCTCACACTAACTATCTCAACAAAATCAGAGATCAATCATTGGATTAGTGCATTTGATCCTTCAATGAAGGCTATATGAGACATGAAGATTCTTCACTAATTCTGAAAAGGATAACCAGTCCTATGATATCACAGAGAGACCAATATCAAAACAAACTACTGAAGATGAGGCAATGCTTACTAAACTTGTTCTTAGCCTCAAACCTTGTGATGTTCTTTGATTTCAAAAGGTCCTCATATTATTACATAAATCATTGTATTGAGTTGGTTCTTTCTTGTTGATAGGTCTAAAACACCAATGTCACAAGCTGAAGATTTAAGATTTGAGGAACAAGACTGTCACTGTAGAGTGTTATTAAGTGAAAGTGACAGAGTTCGGCTTCAATTATACCTATGTAAATCTATATGAATAGAATCAAGACTCTGTCCTTAATATGAACTCATAGACTTGAAAGAAGTTTCCAATAATGGCCTTGTTGGTGTTGATCTGAGTAAGAGTATACATTTGTTGTCCTTTAATATAGCCACAGAGATAGACCTATTGTTGTTCTTAGAAAGATTCCCTAAATGTAAGGTAATGGATGCTTTAGAACCATGCCAATTCAGTCCAAAAAAGGTAATCGATCCATAGGTCTTGTATTATAGTACTATAATGAAGTCCACAAAAGCCACCAGACCTATGCTTCCTTTAACACCTTCTCAACCACACAAAATTGTAACCAATCCACTTTTAGTTAAGGTCGTTCTCTTGAAATGGATTTATTGTTAATTATTTTTGAAGGTCTAGGTCCTACAATAAGGTTATTCCTTATATTTTATTGAGGATCAAGGTTTCTTCAGAACTTGAGCTAGTTTAGACCTACAAGAAGGAGCCCTAATGACAACCAAAAGAAGAGCCTCTTAAATTTTTGATGGCCTAGAACTTAATCATCCACCTCCAATACATTTTTCCCAAGTGAATCCCAATACCACCAACACAAATAAAGAAGAAAAAAATGTTCCTCTCTAAATATGTTTCATTGTCACATCAGGAGGTCGAAAATTCCAAAGGTTATTTTGTAGAGATATTTCATTTCAAGTCATACTTTGGATGATGGATCATGTGCTCCTTTTATATTCAATCCTTTTAATGGAATGGGATTCAAAAATGAAAGTTGGAGGAGGGCTTTCAAATTAAAATTAAAATTTTATTTACCTTATATCCCAAGCAAAGAAGATCGTCTACCTTTGGTGAATGGATTTAGTCTTTAATAAAGACAAATATCCCTTATAAGTTTTATAATAATGTTTAAGGTCCTTTATGAGCTATATTGGCCACAACCTTCACATAAAACTTCTTATGTGTTTTGAATAGTAAGCTAGCCAATGTAAGGGTGCCACATGACCATCCTTGTGGGGTTTTGTCCCATGAATTGGGGTTGTCAACTTCAAATGTGAATATCTCTCAAACTGGAAGGCCTCTTGGGGCATATCACATACCACCGAAAACATCATGACTTGGAGAATACATTAGGGATGATATTCAGCAAAAAGTCAATATTTTTCTTCTCCAAAAACCTCTGACAAGTTTTGAGTATATCCATTAACCAAGGAACCCAAGTCCAGAACATAGAGTTTTCGACCATCCAACAATAGAGCTTCCAACTTAATGTAATCGAGACAAATATAAGAAGTGTTCATTAACTATTTGACATCAACGACTAGTATTCTCTTGCATTTGCACATAGGATTTCACATTTCACTAAATATTTTTCTCACACTCTCTAGCTTCACGATTATGTTGTATTTTCACTCTCACAAGTCTACTATCATTACAAATCACTTTCTCACTCAATATCACACTACAATCTCACTTCTCTATTGGAATGACATTCTCAAATTATAGTATCACATCTATTTCATGCGCTACAATCATTTCACCTTTGTTTAGCAAGAACACCTTTGTTCTGGATGGTCAGACATCGATATTATCTCTGTATATATGAATGGAATCGACTACAATATCACATGTTATTATTTATCTCGGTATATATGTCTATGCTCCAAAACTGTGGGACTACCCATTCACATTATTTTTCTATCTCTACAGACAGTTTCAACTCGCCATATCAGGCTTTCATTATCTCTGTGAACAATATCAAGACCTCTTTGTGGCTCTCAATATCTTTATCTCTATTATGGTGACATGGTGCAGATTCTATCAATCATGATGTACTTTATCTTTGATATATGGTGCAGATGTTACATCTCTTTGTGGTACGATGGATGGTACAAACCATGTCTTTCTAAGTTGTGGTGTTTCTTAACGCTATGATGTATGTTATGTCACATTATGTCTCTATGTTGGAATATTATGGTATGCATTTTCATCAATGAGTCTTGGCTCAATTTATTACATATGGTCTCGAATTTGATACGTATGGTCTTGGCATATGATTGTTATAATTAGATTAGCAATATCAAAAATTTATATCAAGACACCTCTGTAATATAATAATCATGTGTATGGGTTCTTGAAGTTACATGTACATGTACGTATGGTCCTCTATAGTCTTTGGCATCTCAGTATCACAGTATATATGACATCACAGTTATGGATGGCTTTAAAGTGTTCTAATTGTACAACATCATAGTTATGTATGGGATCCTTGATTGTTCATTAGTAGTAATGGCATCACTGACATCATAGTCATAGTTGCTTGACATCTCAACTATATATTAGAGCATCTTATGATTGAAAATTAATGTATATGTATCAAAAGTAGTATGGATGGTCTCAAATATATATGATGTCTTGTTCCTCTACTTTATGTGTTGCAACCCTTAGCATCACAGTTTTCATAGAAGTCATGGAATTTATATGTGGGCACCCTAATATCATTTATTAGAGTAGTTATGGTATTTTTCAAGCATTGTGTAGTAGTATTCATGAGGTGACTTGTTCACAATTGATGTTGTGAACAAGTCATGTAAAAGCCTCATATATCTTGATTATGTTTCTATTTTGTATCACTTTGTTGAACATTCAATGAAAATCTAATAGAAGAAGAAGAGTTTATATGGGTTTTCACCCTTTGGGGGTTTTTACCTGGTCTCTGACCAAAATCTCGATGTCCTTTATGCATATGTTTCTTATTATGTTCCTTTATTCCATTAGAATGTTGAAGTTATTGTTATTTCTATATAATTTCTAACAATTTTTAATGTTATGGGATGAATTCAATACATAAATGGTAAATAATGATGTAAATGAAACTATCAAAGAAAAGAACAATGAATCCCTAAGAAAATTAACACAAATCCAATTCTTATTATATTCTCATGGAGAATATGAAATTTTGCAATGATGAGGGCTTGAGCCAACAACTAGAAGAAAAATACTTTACCAACTAAATATTCTAGAAATAAAAGTTTGTTACTCTACCTATAGTATGTTTAAATCAAATCAAATCTAGCATTTAGGCCATTTTCTTTTGTATCTTAACTAGGAATAACATCCCCTAGTCTAAAAATTACTACTGCAACTGTTAATAGAAAGCAGTAAAAGAACCTAGGTGGAAGGGTACCTCAATTTGAGTGCACCATTCCTAGAGATATGGAAATTTAGCCTCATATGTAGTTTTTTGAGTGCAGCATGAAAATTCTCAAGGATTGATGAAGGGAGGAATACGCTACCATCTAGAGGTGATTTTATGATAAATGATGTACGGTAACTACTAAGTGCACCATTTCTAAAGATATGGAACTGTAGCCTCATATGTAGGTTGTAGGGTGTGGTAACTACTAACAATTGGTAATATCTGCATGTGATATCTTTTATATCTCTCTTACTCGGAAAATACATCTATGGTTGAGTTAATTGATGTTATATACATCTCTTGTTTGATGTTTTGGAAAGGAATATGCCTCTGATTTGAAATTGCTACAACATAAACCTTATAGTTTTATGGTACTTCTCTTGATTTTAGAGGTGGATTTTTCCTTGTTTTACATTAACATAAAAAATATGGAAATTATAAAGAAAAAAATATATTTTGTATTCTACTTCCTTTTTAAGACAATAGTGCTTTGAGATATCAAAGTAACTCTTTTTGTAATTCACATAGATTGTGACAATAATTTCATAGAATTCTATAAATGATATATTTACTATGGTATGCAGGTTGATCAAGATGAATTAAACACCTTAGCACAACTAATGACATGGAAAATTGTTTTATTTAACATACCAAATGGAGGAGCAAAGGGTGGTATTAATTGCAAGCCATGGATTTTAAGTATCAATCATGGAATTGAAGCATTAGTGAGTTAGAAAGTATTACTCATGTTTTTACTTAGAATATCGATGACTTGATTGAAATCCAAGAAAACATTCCGACACCTAACATGGGAACTAATTCACAAGACTTTTACATGATTTCTATGTAAAGAGTTATATTTTTCTAGTTCGGGATATAATACATATTTTCTTCATTATCCATTGTGATAACACCATGCTTACACAGTTGATGTGAATAGATAATTCCTTGGATATTAGATGAATATTCAAAATTCCATGGATACTTGTCTGCCTGCAATTGTTACTGGGAAACTTGTTGCAAGTATATATAAATTTATTATGATGGGTAGTATCTAGGTGGATCCCTTGCCAAGGATGATGCAATTGGTAGAGGTTTATGTTTGTAATAGAATCTTATTTGAATGTAAGCCTAGCCACATTAAAAACCCATTTTGCTTACCTTTATTTGAATTTACTATTTTCCATAGACTAAAATACATTATTCTTGAATCAAAGCTTCTTAATCCTTTTCAAAGTTTTGGAAATGTTAGTTCCTAAGTAGTTGAACTTATCCATGGAAACATTGAAAAATTTGTAGAAATTCATGATATTTTAGGAGCTATATAGAACATCAGTGGTCTTGACAATCCAACTTCACTTTAATGAAGTGCATAAAGATAACAATATTGTCAAAAGAATTGAAGCGACAAATTGAGTTGATCCCAAAACCCTATTAGTTACCGTGATGTGCTCTTCCCTGTTGCTTTAGGTGGTGTTCAGAATAGGTCAGTATCTATCCAACATTGGTTTCGTGGACTATCTGGAATTTCAAATGGCTTTGAAAGTACACTTTTATTCAATTGCCAATGTAGCATAATCTTTGGTGTTCTAAATAGGTTAGTGTCCATCCAACTTAGGTTTCATGCACTACAAGGAAAAAACCTTCTAGTAGAGGTTTTTGTGGAAGCCCTTATATAAATAGCCCAAACATCTGTTTGTAGCAGAGGTCACTAGCAGAGGTGGGTGGGAAAATGTTTTAGCGGGTGTTTTTTTAACAATGCATATAAAATCTACAAACACACCGGTGCTTTACTTCCATACAAGAATTAGTGATAAATATAACATGGTGCACTATGGAAAATTATTTTTTATAACCTAAAATAAAATGTGGTTGGCTAAATACCACAATGCACCGGCGCTTGAATCGTCGATAGCACCGATTTTATTTCTGTTATTGATTTGACCTGCAAATATATGAGAAGATACCAATATACCCAATAACTGTAAATAATCACCAAGAATAACAAGATCTGAATATAGATAGAATGCTTCACTTTATTAATAAAACCCTTGATGTAGGGAAACACCATACATTCACTCCTTAAGGAAGGAGAACACTCCACAAGCCATATGTCTGTTCATACAATAATCCTTGACATCTCTCAATGGGGAGTCTCTAACCTCTATATAGGCCTCATACATACAATACCATGGGTCATTACAATGGTTCCCTCAATACCATCTATCTAATACCATGGGCTTATTACATTATTACTAACTACTTGTAGTCCCTTACATGATACGGGTTAACCACCTTATTTATTACTATGGTCCATCCCATTATTACATTATTCCCTTGGGTACCTCCCTTTGTACCCCATATTATCCCCCTAGGTATACTACACTCCACCCCCCTTAACATGTTTCGTCCCTGAAACATGGGAAGAACACAAATAATACGATCTACTCAAAAGAGTAGTCCACTGGTACCATGCACATGCATCTAGCCATCCAAGAGAAAGGCGAACTCTCGATCTAGCTGGTGCCTCGCTCGCTTGAGATGGAAGTTGATCCTCGTAGCTCTTCTGTGTTGATGTATAGTAGGTGGATCGTCGCCCCTCTTTATATGCCATGCTGGGGCTGTTGTCCTTGTAGCTAATTTGTTGCCATCTTGTTGGTTGTTTTCTTGCCGGGTGATGTGGGTGGTGATATGCTGAAGTTTTAACCAACAGTGTATATTTCTTTAATTTACCTCCTAATGGAGCCTGATTGTTATCTGGCACATGTTGTGGTGCCTATTGTGGTTTCTTATCTTCCAATATTACTTCAACCACTGAGTCCTCATCTGATGTATCAGTACCTGTAACCTTTTCTACTTCAGCCTCTATTTGTGTTTGATTGTCAACCATCAACGACTCATCATCTGATGTGTAAGTGTCATTAGAGCTTTGTGCTTCTGCCTCCATAGTCTCTGCTTGGGTCTTAATGGAAATATCCTGCAATGTAATTTTCTTCTTTTTATACCAGAGCTTCAGAAATTTCTTCTGCACATTAATATCAAAAGTACCCACATATTCCATCCAAGGATATCCTAAAACAACATCCATGTTATCCATATCTAAAGTGTAAAAATCACAATGCAACACATACTTATCCATCAAAAGCTTCAAATCTTTATAAACTTGCACATCCTCATCATTAACCTATGTGTTTTCAATGTGTTTTGTTGGCACTTGCAATTTTTTTGCCAAATTGATATTTATGATATTTTTCTTGCAACTAGGATTTATAGACACAATGATCTTCTCCTTTTGAATCAATCCATGAACCTACAATAAGGAGATACCAGTAGAAAATAACCCTTTAGGTTTCTTGGTTTCCTTTTTTCCTGTAAAAATAAAATCTTTGCTAGGTTGTGTGCTTGTCTATGTGAGCTTAGTAAGATGACCCCAAAAGTTAGATTTACGGTCAAAGTGGTCACAAATAGATTTTGCAAACATCTGCCAAGTAGTTGTCCATGGATGGCACTTTTTATGACACTGCCACCATTGCCATCTATCGTGGTCCAACTACATGATTCCCACACTTAGCAGAGTCGCATCATCTATGATGTGATTCAATGTGAAATATTTCTCCATTTGTGCTAGCCATGTGGCTGGATGAGAGCCATCAAATTTATACAAGTCCCTTAAATTTTGATCTAGGCCCGCCATCACAAAAAAAATTGGCGAAAATTTGAAATGGCCACTATTCCGTCAATATTGCTTAGAATCCCTATTATGACCTATTTTGATAATTGGAACAGCCATTCTACATCTTCCCATGTGCTAATCATATAGATCTAGGCACTGGAATTTTAGATCCACGCTGCAACTGTCCCGCCATCACAAAAAATATCTGAAAAAAGAGCTGATTTTAAATCAGCGATGTCTCCCTCATCCGGACTCCGAGTCAACTGATTTTTTTTTTTTTGAACTTGGGTAATTTTTCACAAAAATCCAGATCTGCAATTAGATTCTTCAGAATGTGCACCAAAATGTACAGATCTACGCTGCAAACCCGCTGACCCGAAAAAATGTCTGCAACCCAACTGATTTTTAAATCATCAATATCTCCCTCATCCAGACTTCGATTCGGATATTTTTTTTTTTGAACTTGGGTATTTTTTCACAAAGAATCTAGATCTGCAATTAGATTTTGCATATTTTTCTCTAGAACATATAGATCTGATTTGCAAACTCGCTGCCCAAAAAAATTCCTGCCAAAAAAAAAAATCACCACTTTGCCCAAGAAAGTGCTCTGATACCACTTGTCATGGATCTGATCTACAAATATATGAGAAGATACCAATATACCCAATAACTGTAAATAATCACTAAGAATAATAAGATCTGAATATAGATAGAATGCTTCACTTTATTAATAAAACCCTTGAGGTAGGGCAACGCCATACATTCACTCCTTAAGGAAGGAGAGCACTCCACAAGCCATATGCCTGTTCATACAATAATCCTTAACATCTCTCAATGGGGAGTCTCTAGCCTCTATATAGGCCTCATACATACAATACCATGGGTCATTACCATGGTTCCTTCAATACCATCTATCTAATACCATGGGCTTATTACATTATTGCTAACTACTTGTAGTCCCTTACATGATATGGGTTAACCACCTCATTTATTATTATGGCCCATCCCATTATTACATTATTCCCTTGGGTACCTCCCTTTGCACCCCATATTATCCCCCTAGGTATACCACAATTTCATATAGTCAAACCTCCAAGTGCATACCACTAAAAAGCACCATTGTAGTTGTAAATTTCAGAAAAATGCATTTCCATTTTCCAACAATGCTCTG
Source organism: Pinus taeda (assembly GCA_000404065.3). NCBI lineage: Eukaryota > Viridiplantae > Streptophyta > Pinopsida > Pinales > Pinaceae > Pinus > Pinus taeda. The sequence goes on along the minus strand of APFE030493261.1, from coordinate 82,304 downwards.
GAATGGTAAAATTATCAAAATGCTCTAGGGCATCTTCTAAAGCACACCGCTAGGCAGTTTTTAATTTCTGAAAAAAGAGCGGTGCAATAGTAAAAACACAACACCTATGTGGTACTGTCTAGAAAAGCACCGAGATATTTGTAATTAAAAAAAAACATAGTGATTTTGGATATATATCACACTTGTGTTGTTATAGAAACACATTGGACAAGCATTAAATAAAAAAAAACACTCTCAACCATAATTTTCATTTTTACCATCTATAGTGCGGGAGAGCTCTGAAGCACTAGTGCCACTCTTGCCACATAAAAGAACTCTACTGATGGTGCTTCTCTTGTTGACCATCCTTCCATACCATGGTCACCCTCTGGGTTTCCAAAATTTCCAAACTGTGCTAAAATTTGTTTTTCTCCATTACATGTCCACAATGCCTCCCCAACGACCAAATATCTAGCTAATGCCTATATTTATTTCTAATTTATTTTATTAACGAATTAGATTGCACATAAGGCTAAATTTGCCACTGATTTTGAGAAAAACAAATCACCACGCGAGGTGCTCAATATGTTCGACTCGCACTGACAGTGGTGCGCCCTATAAATTTACACAGTGAACCACATTTCGGTGCATGAACATATCACACCTCCTTTGTTGTGATGCATTTGGTAAATGAAAACACATCGAGAAACAAGTGCGTCACAACGCTATCAAAGTTAAATTTGTGAACCAACAACGATGTATCATACTTATGTGCACACTAATATCGATACAGTTATAGTTTAAAGCACATCGGCGCCAATGCATGACTGTGTTTTGAGCACACCAGTGATTTTTTGTTTTAATTGAAAGTTAAGTTTCGATATTTATAAACGCATGTTTAATTTGATAAGAAAATTGTATTTTGTGTATGAGGTTTATGTATTTTATATGTCAATCATGTAGAAAATATGCCAGCATAGGGAGCAGTAGGCAAACAAATACAATATGGTCCAAACATGGCAGGCCAGAGAGAGGGAGAGGGATTTATATCCTCCCCTTATTACTATAATGACCTGAGCGCTCTTGAGGAATGTAGGCCTAATCAAGTACTATGAGGAGGCTACATCCTCAAGGCGCACTCTGTCTTATTGGTGCCTCTGATCCACCGATGGAGTGCCCAGGTGCAAGATTTACGTGTTGGTCTTGGGGCATGGTATAGGCCCACTAAGGAGTACATATACTTTATCGTTGACCTATCCAGGAGAGTGGAGTATTTTCCCTAGATCCATGATGTCCCTCATAGGGTTGCAGATGAGATTCAACGTACCTACACTCAAAGATATGGCAGGCTTTGTGTGGTTTGTCCATCATATTTTTATGTCTTTGGTGGACAACTACAAAATTCTTCTTTTGCTACAAAGGAGGTTAGGTGCCTCTCGTTATTAGTCACTACCATTGAACACTCTATTAGTGATAGGAAACACATTACTTTCCCTCTTTTCCATTATATTGATTCTTTGACTTAGGTGCCACGTTGCATCAGATGGTATGCCATTTTTTTGAGGCAGTTTTTCATGGCTTTAGATAGATGTTGTGTGTTGATACATGGGAGGGAGACCTTCCCTTTCAATTTTGATATTTTTTGTTTATTTTTTTAAAGGTTTCTAGAGACAAGGCCTAAATTTGATTGTCTCATCTTAGGATGCTCACTGAGGCCCATATGCACATGTGGGGGTAGGTGATGCCCAAGAGGGGTCTACCGAAGTATTCGACCAAGATTTCTCTTGAGGCACTACTGTTATTGTCCAGTGAGGACCATGCGTTTTTCTCATTGGATTCTCCATATGGGGGGATTGATTGGAGAGGGTATCCCAACATCCTCTTCACAGTAGTTGAGACTCCATATGATAAAGATAATATTAATGTGTTCTTTAAATTAATCTAGTCTCATTTTGTTGTTTTAATGAATTAGAATAAAATTGATTCTAATACGTTTTTTAACTCATTTTATTAAATTGTTTAATGAAATTATCTAATTATTTTTGTGTACTATATATTTTGTAGACATTAGCTAATTTGATGGGGACATGCCTCCTCCCCAACAGTAGGATGGAGGAGATGAGGAGATGGGTGAGGCCCAAGAGAGTGAGGCACATTCTCAGGGGGTGTGGGTGTCTGGGGCCATAAGGCTAGTCTAAAATTTTAGATGGACTACTGCGATAGATTAGACGCAATTTTGGTTCAGCAAGGATTCCACCCTACAAGGCCTCACGATATCAATGTGGATCTGATATAGGGACTATCTATGTGATTTGATGTCTCTTATGTGACATATCATTAGAGTTAGTAGGGCACTCGTAGTGATGAGGGATGCAAACTGACATCATGCAATGACATATACATCAGGTGAGAGTGGTGATGATCATGATCATGATCATGAGGGTTGCGATGATGATGATTCTGGTAGTACCACCCCATCAGATCATGGTTGTGATTAGGTTATTAGTGATATAGTGATATTTTCAATAGTGCACCTCCTTGTCATTCGCATGATGATGAGATGTCAGAGCTGGAGGATGTGCCTTATGTTTCTCCTAATAGATCAGAAGAACCACCTCAAAGTTCACTATACCACATTGAGGGCATAGTAGTTGACCATCCATCATCTTCTACTACAGACCAAGTTGGCAGTACGTCTGTTTTATCAGATATTTGATTTCACTTATTTGACTTGTTTGTGTGTGTGTGTGTGTGTGTATATATATATGGTACACTTTTATTTTCATCTTTATGTACTTAATTTATATGTTAATTTTGATGTGTATACTATCAGGTCATATTAGATATGTTCATTTAATGTCCTTGCAGATAGATGTGTATGTGATAGAAGTTATTTGGCATGAGATTTATATTAATTTGAGGATGTGTGTGGTGATGATGTTAGATTACAATGTTTTTTTTGTTGTTAGATGTGATGATGATGATGATGCCCTATTAGATTAATATATTTATGTGATAGATAATGACTTTTATATGTGCTAGAGGTGTATATAATTAGATGATGGTAGTGAATTCGAATGTGTATCTTAGATAATGATTATGGTTGTTAGATGGTTATCATAATGATGTTTATTTTTATAAAATAATATTTATTATACATTATATATAGGTGAACTTATATCAAAATTGTATATATGAAATTGTGTGCAAAACGAACTACTTTAAAAAAAATGCGAAGATATTTTATAAATTACAATGTTTAGTATGGTTGAAACTATGATTATAAAATTACGATAAATATTTTTCTATTGCTTAGATTATTCATTGATATTCAATCTAATTTAATTAGTAAAACATTTCAATACTCACAAGGAAAAAATAATTAAAGGTAAAATAATTTAGTTAATTCTTAATAAGATGAAAATGTGTAACTCATTCAATTTAATATAATATATTTAATAATAAATTATTCAAAAATACAATTTAACTAATTCAATATTGGTTTATAAAATTCAATCTATTGTTAAATTTAAAAAACTTAAGTCACAAGTTTTTATAACCTACGACCTAGATCCATCTTAGCTTTGGATCTAATAAGTGCCAAGAGGGATCAAATCTCTTGGGATGAGAACATTTTTTAGAGTTAAAAGAGATTTGATCCCTCTAGGCACTTGGTAGATCCGGAGTTAAGATGGATCTAGGATGGTATAATATATATGTGGTTGACATTGAAATATTTTATTTATAGTTCATGTTCTCCACATTAAAATGTTAACATATGCCATCTCATAATTTTTTCTTGTATGTATACATTTATTATTTATTTTTATAATATTTCTAAATTTCACTATCAATCCATATTAAACTTGAAATTTTAACAAATATCCCCATACATTGAGTTAAAAACAACTATTAAGAAATAGAATGCTCTCAATCTTTTCATTAAATGAAATCTAAAAAAAAATCAATTTAAATTACTTTGTTTTTCTCTATATAAAGTATCTATAAAATTTTTGTTATTTAATATGGACATTGAAATATTTTACTTGTGGTTGTGAGTAAAATATTTTATGTTATAAATTTATTTTTGTTTTAAATATCACATGCAAATGAACATAGAATGAATTACGCATAATGTAATATCAATAATACTATTTTTAGGCAATTTAAATTTAAAATTTGTAGCAACTCTTACCAATTTAAATTAGAAATTTCTCTCTCTAAAGATGAGGATAAAGAAATGTAACATAAGGCTTCATGTGAAGTTACTTGTAGTTGGGGATTTTCTCTATTGAAATTTCTCTCTTAAAGAGACAAGTACATTTTTTCTAGTAATAAAGATATAACATTTTAATGCTATTTCTGTTATTTATTTGTTATCATATTGGTTTAAATTTAACTCTTTTTAATAATAAATATGAGTTAAATAATACAAAAATGATAATATATTAGATTTAAACTTTTGACAAATAATATATTTGATTATTTTTTAATGAAAAACGCAAAAATAATAACTTTTCCACATACTTATCATGAGATATTCAATAAATTCATGTTTTTCACATTTATCCTAGCTAATATTACATCATGTTAACAATGATAAAGACATGTCTACTTTAAATAATTTAGATATAAATATATGAAAAACAGATATTTATTTCACATAATCTAAATAGGAAACAAAAATGCATCACCCACTTTATTTGAAAGTCAAAAAAATGTCTCTTAATCACCATCACAAATTCACTGCGCTTGATATGTTCCTCTCGCAATGGTGCGAACATATTTAAACATATAGTTATCAAATGCACCACACAAATAATATCTAAACATATAGTTATAGATGAGTATTTCGATAACGTGAATTTTCCGTACAGGTGCTAAAAGTTATATGTGCACACCGGTGCATAAGTGTGATGCACCATTGTGGAAAATTAAATTTGTGAACTAACAACGATGTGTCAAACGTATTTGTTCACTGATTCCAATGAGATTGTGTTTTAAAGCACACTGAATCTAGTGCATGACACTGTTTTCGGCACACTGATGAGTTTTTTTTAATATTAATAAATACATTTTTCATTTAATAAAAAAATATTGTGAATATTACCAATTATATTATAAAATTCTAACAAGACAAATAAAGAAAAAATATAATTAGCGAACTAATGACAAAAAAAACATAGATCAATAGCATAAATGATGAAATAACACAAGTACATATCACTCTCCATTGTCATCACCTTGGTTATCATCCTTGCTTGGAATGATAACAATTTTGTTCTCAAAAATTTGTTTTGATCTAGGGTTGTGTCTTAATATGAACCACCAATCCCTATCCAACACGTCTGGGTAAAAAACACCTAGTTGTAGTGTTTTGGGAAAACATAAGGTTCCCTAGCTTCATGCCACATCTTTCTAGAGTTTATAGATATCAACCTACTATTGTGATCTTGCTTTACATTATTCCGATCAAAGGTGTCCCACCACTTGCACCTAAAAATAACACACTGGAATGAAGAGAAGTCCACTTAAATGATCTCTTGTATCTTTCCAGTGTAACCTAATGTCCCATGCATTAGGTTTTGATTACAGTGGCTAGCATGACTAGATTGGTCAAACTCAACTTCCACTCCATAGTCTTGTGTCATGCATCCATCATCAACATCCTCCATGTGAAATTGATGTCCATATGCCCACATAGATATTGATCACTACTACAGGCCAAACTGAATAGTTAGTGTTTTGGAGGGAATATGGGTTAACGTCATCCATGTCTATGCTGAGTTGTAGACTTCATACTTAATCCTCGAATTTTTCAAGCCATGTATCATATATATGCTTCATCGTTATTGAATTTGTTTGGATTCGCATAACTCCTAACTCACTTCCATATGAGGCATTCCATCCCTGCAACATAGCTAATTCTTTGCAATGAAAGAGTCTTTGAATCCTTGGATTATAGGCATGTTCCTCAATATATTATGAGGACGACCATGTGATTTACCCTTTTTTTTAATTATGGTACCTGTCATGCCCACATTTTGTCATATCTCTTTTTCTGCATATTCTACTCTATATAGAATATAATCATTCAGACATGCATGATATGATATGTACTCAACACCCAACATGTGCAACCATTTCTTTTACTCTTCGCAGCTACATGATAAGACATTATTACTTGGAAGAACCTTATCTTTGAATATCCAATAGTTGACAGGAAATATAATTGTACAATGTCAATATTTAACATTCATAAAATTGACCATTTTTAAATTTGGTTGTGTAACAAAATATAAGGAACTTGAACAATCATGCGGGTCAATTACCTCAATATTACTGAGAAACATGCATTCGACATGCCAAACTTTGCTTTCACGTTCAACAACAACAACATTGTGCCTAGTTGAGTATACTTCGACTTACCACCAAGTCCAAAGAGAGGAATGGTGGAAGCAGAGTTTAGGCTTTCAAATAAGGTATCAATGATGTGAGCATCATCCCCTAACTCCTCATTCTGGAAGCAGAGTTCAGGCACATCAATGTAATTGATTTGTTGAAATTACATTATACCAAACAATTATTACCATCGTTAATCTAGAATTTTGGCTGGAAGATGCCACATTCTAATTGGTAGGGTAAAGAGGTTGTCCATTTTCATCTACCAACTTCTTACAATATGCTACTCCTGATAAGAGCTTTTGACGTTTTTTAAATGGAGGAATATTTTTTTCTTCTGAACTCGATTCTAAATCAAGTTCCTACAAATTTGGAAACATTTTTATTCAAATTGACATGGATTTAAAAAAATAGATAATCGAAATATAACTAAAATCTGAACTTATTGGAGATGGAAAGGGAAAACTCCGTAAAGGACTTTGATCAGCAATATCAAATGAGCTAGAATTTGAAGAATTGACCATTTGATATTATTGACATTTTGTCCCTGCATTTGAGAAAAATCAGAAATAAAAATTTGTGTGCATATCTAAAGTTAATCTTGACAACCATATAACCGCTATCTGAATTTCAATATAGTTTTCAAACTATTTTTCAAGTATAAGGCGACTTTAAGCAGAAAATATATACTATGAACTACTACAATTCATGTGGATGCATCCTAAAGTATAATTTGATATTAATATGCCATTTTATGTGAAATTAAAATTTCAAATAGTTTTTAAATCCAACTGGTGCGCTTATCAGAACAAAGTGCACCAATGTATTTAAAAAATAAACAACACCAAAGCATTCAAATAATACCCGCACTAGTTTCCAACATTCCGAAAAAAAATAAAAATAAATAAATAAATAATAAATAAATAATAATAATAATAAAAGTTATCGTATTGGTGCTCTTCTACAAAAACACACTGATGCGTTTAGAAAAAAAAACATCACTATGCACTTATTTCTTGATTTTAAAAAATAAAGACAAATTCAACCAACTTCACACTCTTATAACAATTAGAGCGTTGATGCATTTAAATAGAAACCACACCACTACATTAAAAAAAGTAATCACATTGCTTTAGGATTTTGAAAATAAAAATAATAATGTATCGTGTCAGTGCATTGAAAAAAATTTCCGCCCCGGCAAAATCGGTGCACTTGACTATCGAATGCACTGATGTGCGGAGAAATTGAAAGAAAAAAAGTGTGATTTTTTTTTCTTTTTTAAAATTAGAAAATGGGCGACAATTAATTTTCAAAATCTAATTTCATAAAAAAAAATTTAAATAATAAAAATTTATTCACCATTTCATTATTTTACCCAAAATTTCAAGTGAGTGATTTGCAAGAGAGACATACCAATAACATTGTGGAGCAGAAAAATACTTTGGAGCAGGAGAATTGTTGAGAAGATCAAAAGCTGAAAGGTATGGCGATTCACTCAAAAACCTACATAGTAAAATTTTTAAATGTTATTGTTTAATTTAATAATAAAAAAGTTTACAATTTTCATTAGGGCTTAATTAAAAGAGAGATCATTTGTAAGAGAGATGTATTGGGAGTATTGTGGAGCTGAAAAATATTTTGGATCCCCCGAAAGATCAGAAGTTGAAAGGTATGGTGATTCACTCAAAATCATAAATAGAAAAAATATTAATTTTTTTTTTAACATATTTTACAATTTTTTTTAGATTTATTAACAATTCAAAAAAATTAAGAAAACTAATAAACAAATAATACAAACTTGCTCATAAAATAAATATCAGACATATAGAAAAACTAGACATGGCGAAAAAGGCATGAGAGACTTTCCTGTAGTCTCTCATTCTCATGAATTTGATTATTAAAATAATGTTTATGATACATATAAATACATGAGGAAGTTGTCTCAAGATAGTGCATCTATCATGAACAAACTTGGTTGAGATATTTTCTCAACAAAACACTAATATAGGAGAACTAGTTGGAGGGAATATCTCAACCAAGTAAGCCTAAATTGACTCCTAACCATGAGGAACAAACTCAATCTAGAAAGGTAGGATTAAATCCTAACTTTCATGATTTTAATTAATTTAATTATTTGGACGTAGTATTGTTTTTAATGCGAGAGTGAGGCTAACATTCCCCCCCTCAATGATAAGTCCAAATTAAGAACTAGAAGCCATCTTCCAAGTTCTCATGCTGAAACTATTGATCATCAAAAAACATTTGCTTGAAAAACCGCCAAAGCTGGATGCTGAAGAAATTGCAATATGAAGAGACCATGAGTCACCTGCATGTCTAATTTATCTCTAAATTTCGCTTAAGAACTCCATCACGTGCCAAGCTGCAAAAGGATCCAACTGTCCTTTGCTTGCAATCAACATCCGTTGTCCACTGACAAAATATAGAGAACGCCCAGTGGTTGATGACGTTGAAAAACAACGCACTCTGTTTGAAAACGGCTCATGGCTGACCTATTTGTTGATCGCCCACCGGTGAATTTTTTGATCACCCACTGGAAAACTTGTTGATGCTCACTCACTAATGAAAATGCCCACTGGATACTTCGCTAATGTTGTCGAGAGTTTCAGTCTGACAACCACTCTCAATTTCATTGACATTTTCTCCCCTTTGTCAGCTGAAAGGAGAGACAATCTTCTTCAAATTATTTCTGAACTCCCCCCCCCCCCTTCAAGTGTAGAGTGTTTCACTAGTGTACTCCCCCATTCAACTGCATGAGAGTACCATCTTTATTTTTACTGTTGGCTGAAATATGTGTGAGTGAATTCGATTGTAAAACTTATACAATCTTTTGACCGTGGATGACCATTCCCGAGTATTAATCCATGAATAATCGTTCTTCAATATACTTGATTGGTGTTGTTTGTTGCATTGTGTTGACGAATGATTTGACTTACCACAATGGTGACAAGGATGGAGATCAAAACATCGATCTTCTAGATGACCAGTTCTTTGACAGTGAATGCATTATGGTTTGACTGAAACTTCAGTTTGTGTGTATTTCTATTTGTCGTCAACTTTCTTAGAATTTAAAGTATTTGCACCAGTATATAAAGAAATCTGGAAATATTCCCCTTCTTCATCAAAAACCTAATGAAGCTAAGTTTATCCTTTAGGGTTCTTTTGGCATGGCAAAAAAAAAATTAAAGAAACGAGGGTTGCAAAGGACCACCCCTCAAATCTGGGTAGAGGTGAGTCAAATCACATCCCTGTAACAACTCAAAGGCTTCTTTCATAATCTAGCTCGACTTTTGTTGATGAGAAATTCCGTGGTGATGCCCTGGCCTAGACTTGTGAACGGATCTGTTATTTCTGTCCAGAAATTGATTAAACTTTTGTAGGATTTTGCATAAAATGCAAACAAGGAAGCAGAAAGCTTGTTGTTGTTAGGTTATGGAATAATAATGGGACTTGGTTGGTCAACCAACGTTTCCATCTTAACTAATCTCTAAAGTTGGAGGTGAAGTTTCAGATTCTCTTCTAGAGAAATCAGTATTGGCAACAATTTAACTTGAGGAGGCCACACTTCTTCATATACACTTCTACTGCAACGCCCATGGAAAGTTTGCAGCTCCTCTTTCTTCAGAAGGCAATCAATAAAGTTGCAATACACTGTGGATTAATAATAGTATTAAACTACACAAGCTATGACTTTGGGCATTCATGGGAACTAATAATAATTCATTGTATACACAGTAGGGAACTTCGATCAAGATTATCAATTCAAAGATTGATATCCATCCCTTCAGAGATGATTGAGTGTGATCTTTGAAAATGAAATCAGCTCTGCCTTCAATAAAATTTGATCACTTCTTAGCGTGTCATGCCAAGTGACTTCCTCAAGAAATTTGCTTCACTCAACTTTCGCCCTTGCAATAATGAAACAGTCCATTTTTGCAAGCAATTAGATGTCGACCCACTTCTTTTGCTGCTATGGATTCAGACATAAATTCGGCTGCTACAGGATCAATTTCTTCGCACTCTTAGATCCATGAATTACAGTTGAAGGAAAAGGGAGGAGAGAAACCAAATGAACGAAGGTACACTTCATAATAACAACATCATATTGGAACATAGAAGCCTCTACCTTGAGGAACGGAGGCGGAGGGCAAGATCTCAAGTCCGGGCTCTGCAACGTTTAAGCAACAGTTTTGAGAATTTAGCTGGGCATAAGAGGTCATGTATTTTTGTTGGCCACCATCATACGGGGTGTTGCTCATGTCAAAATTTTGGAAGGACAGATGACTCAAGTACCAAGGCAAGAATCTCAATGATTATCATGTTGGCAGAAGCTATGATACCACATGAAGAAAACTAATAAACAAATAATTCACACTCACTCATAAAATAAATATCAGACATATAGAAAAACCATACATGGCGAAAAAAGCATGAGAGACTTTCCTGTAGTCTTTGATTCTCATGAATTTGATTATTAAAATAATGTTTATGATACATATAAATACATGAGGAAGTTTTCTCAAGATAGTGCATCTATCTTAAACAAACTTGGTTGAGATATTTTCTCAACAAACACTAATCTAGGAGAACTAGTTAGAGAGAATCTCTCAACCAACTAAGCCTAAACTGACTCCTAACCATGAGCAACAAACTCAATCTCTAAAGGTAGGATTAAATCCTAACTTTCATGATTTTAATTAATTTAATTATTTGGACTTAGAATTGTTTTTAATGTGAGAGTGAGGCTAACAAAAAAAACCTTGTATAATAAACAATTTACTAAAAATTTTACTTGTAAAAATTTTTACGATCTGCTTTCCTATTTAAATTTAATTAAAATTCAAATAAAAAATAAAAAAATTCAATACTTACCTTAAACCCTTGCTTCTTCCTGCAAAATTTCACCTTAGGGTTTAACTTCCTCTACCACTTCACAATTAGGGTTTTTCAATTTAGGCTTTTTGGATTTAATGAGTTTGTGTACTTACTAAATATAAAGTGTTTGGCATGTAAAGTAGGGGAATAAATTATTGAGTTATTTTCAAGCCCTATTGCCCCTCTTCGTTTTTTTTAAACAACTATATTTTTTGTGGTGCACCCTCTATAATATAACAGGCAAGTTCTCCTTGTGTAATACAATGCACTTTTATATTATAACACTTTCTATTCTATCCAGTTTGTTAATCGTTGCTCCTAGTGTAATATAACGCACTGGTCTACCTCTTCAAAATAACACCATTAAATCATTTTGATGTGTTTATTCTTACAAACCACACCGTAATAAATTAAAAATAATCTTAAAATTTAATTTTCCATGACAGTTATGAACAATTAAACACCCGTTGTGTTTAGTGTTCTGAATGCATTGGTGCATTTATTCAGATAAATGCACCAATTAATAGAGCTTCTTTGGTTGAATTTTTATTTATTTATTTGTAAAATATATTTAATGGCTTATGTATTTAATGGTATAGGTTGTATATTGATAAAAAATGTCTCAGAAGGTCTCAAGTAAATAAAATATTGATTGACATAATGATAACACATCAAAAAAAGAAGTGAAGGCAAGTTCTTTGTAAATTCTTTACAAAATTAATATGCTTGATCTATATGTAAGTTTAACTAATATGTATTAGTTGGTGTGTCTCATGCAAAGCCACAAAACGAGCAAGGTCGATAAGATTATTTCTATTCTCAGCGAAAAAGAGCGTAAAATCCTGATAGGAAAAAAAAAAACATTGTAGAATGATGAATCAAGTGAATGAAAAAATACTATTCAGTATGCGTTTTTTATTTTATTTTCATTAATAATATACTTAAGAATATAAGATAACATGTTTCAAACAATCTATTAATTCGTATATGTTTAATGTTCTACAAGGAGAAACAACAAAGGAAAAGATCAATGTCATTCTAAGAAAATAAGAATTATAAAACATGTAAATGATGATGAATTGGTCCTTAACTTATCTAGAATGTTGTTGAAGGTTAATGAAGGGGGGATTTTTTTACAGAAATATGAGGGATCTAGTGGAACAAACGTATAGATGTACTTTACATTTACAATAAAAAAATCAATCCAATGATTCTAAGAACAAAATAATATTTAAACTACAAGAAGTGATTCCAGAGCAATGGTCAATGAGATATGTCATACTTGCAATAGCAAAAACATACAACAAAATAAATAAATAAATAAAAAATAAAAAATCATTCAAAAGGTATACTCCTAATTGTATAAAATGATTTTCTAGAATTATATGTGTATATTACTACAAGCCATTGATTAATAATATTTATTTTGTTATATTTAGTTTTCATATATCATTATAAAAAAAATTTATTACTTTTTTTAGGAAGATTATGAAAATCCCAAATGATCCAAGCACTAATATGTGAAACATGACATGCCATTAGGAATGTTCAAAAAAAGTGTATTAAGAGATGGCCAAAGAAATTTACATAATTGCATCACAGGAGGAGACATATCAACAACAACATGCTTCAAATGTATGTAATCATGATTGAATTTGTACATATAAAAAATAATTTAGCATTAAATATTAATTTTCAAGTATTTTATTGCAGAAAAGAAAACAAGATGGTACTCATTCAACACATAAAACAAGATGACAAGGAAGAAAAGGGTTGAAATTTGTAAGTGATTGTTAATATTTGCTTATAACAACTCAAGGTTTCATTTTTCTATATTTTAAGTTGTTTTACAACAACCATCCTTGAATGTCTTCAAATAGGTGCTAACATACAAAGAAAAGCCCTCAGAAGAATTGATTGACATTGGGTTAAATAATGGTTGTGAGTATATGTTGGCATATCAAAAATTAATTGTGGAGTTTGTAAGTATCTATGTTGTTTTACTTATTTGAGTTTATAATTAATAGAACAAAAAATTCATTTATATTAAATCTATGATTTATAATGGGGTTTAAAACATGCAGGAAAAAAGTATGGAACTACGCCAACAGAAGAATTGTTGCAACAAGGTATAAGAATTGGTTTTGAAACCATATGCACAGTTTATGAGTAACTTTTTTCTATAGTACATTGTTATTTGATTTAAATTGATGTATCTTATTTATTTCAATTTTCATTATTCTCACTAATGTAGATACACTCATTACACTTTATTTTTATGTTTGGATATGGAAATGCAAGATCAAGAAGGTGAAAAAAACTGATGAAATAAACAAAACATTCCTCCAAATAACCCAATTCATGCAAGTAGTTTGAGCACTGACAACATTTCTAGTGAAGAATGATGATCGATTTGGATATCAATGCAACCTGTTGTATTTTTTGAAATAGTTGTCTGCGAAAATCAAAAATTTTGTTTAATGTAATAGACACAGTGTTTCAATTGAAAGACAAGGGGTTACAAATAACAATCCCATTTTGTATGACAAAGAGCCTCTTATTAATATATAATAAAATACAACTTAATATATTCTATTGTGTTATCCAATGTCACTGTGAAATGTCACGCCACTAATTAAATATATGGATGATTAAATATTATAATGAAGAGATGTGAAATATGATAATATAACAAATTAATCCAAACATATTATACAAATGCACTAATAAAATTTTAATTTATATGAATATTGTTATAAGATATATGTCAATTTTTTTATGAATAATGGATTTTAAAAATTACAATAATTGCACTATCACAGGTCGATGTCTCCAAAAAAAAGAAAATCTCATTCAAAAAATTGGTGCTCTATTACATAAAAACACATCGATGCTTTATTTTATACAAAAACACTATAACGACATATTTTTTCATGCATGGTGCCTTCTCAAAAAATGACAACACCCGTGTGTTTATCTCTTTAAGCATCGATCTTGTTTGAGATTAATTCCCCAATGCATTGTAATTCTTAACACACCACTGCTTTAATATAACTAACTTCTTAGTCCTATAAAATATTATTTCTAGCCTGGTGCCTTATGAAAACTAATCGCACCGATCCTTTTGTATAACTAACGCACTGGGGAATTCATAGAAATGATACACATTAGCACTGCAAGTTTAAAAAACAACACCTGCACAATAATTTTTTTTTGTGTGCTCTGGTGTTGTTCCTTACAAGAATGACCCGGCGCTTTTTATCTATTAGCATCGGTGTCATACATATTACACACCAGTATTCGTTGCATCAATGCCTCAGTGCTTGAAGTTAAGCATGATGCCTGGTGCTTTTATATATTTAGCACACTGGTGCTACTTGTTCCATTAAATGCACCACAAAAAAAAAAAAAAAAAAAACTTCTATAACCAATAGCCGCCCATATTTTTTCAGTTGTGATGAATTTCCGCTAAAACATCTGCTATCACAAATGAATGTTTTGGTGGATGTTTTTTTTATAATTTTTGTTAATTTTATAACAATAAAAACTTTTGATATAACCTCTGCTAGAAGGTATTTTCCTTGTAGTGATGGGACTATCTAGAATTTGGAAGTTAATAGGGCTTTGAAAGTATCTTTCTATTCAATTGAAAATGTAGTATAAATATTTGGTGTTATGAATAGTTCAATATCCATACAACTTAGGTTTCATGGAAATGTTTGGCATTTGGAAGTTCATTTGGATTCGAAAGTACCTTTTTATTCATTCGACAATGTAACATAAATCTTGCTAGAATCTACTGGGCTTAGGTAAGGTTTGTATGTAACTTTACATTAGTAAGCATGCTTATTTATTTTGAAAGGAAAGTAAAAGGAAAACAATAGAGGATACACATGATTTTTATATTTTACCATCCATGATAGGGTATGAGTATTAATGAATGAACCAAATTTCCAATCATATTGTTGCGTTTTTGGTTGCTAAAAAAGCTTCCATAGCCATTTACACAAAAAATTCCAAGAGTTTAGCTAATCCAAATTTATGAAGGAACACAACAAAATAGACATAAAAATAGACATGCAACAGGAAAAAATCTTCATTTCATTAAAATATCAAAGCACTAAAAGATGCTTACATACAAAATGAAAATAAACTAGCTCGAGCAATGGTAGCTTATATCTAGGAAGAGATATGGCAGCTACATGCCTTTGAACTATGTTACAATGAGGCTTGAAGGCTTATTAATTATTAAGAAACAATGGAACCCTAAACATCCAAAAACCTAACCCTAGGAGATGAAGCACCAAAATTGTGGACCCCGTTGGCATAAATTGGTACATCAACTTCCCAAGGTCATAACTTTGGCATACGATCTCCATTTGACCCGCACAATAAATTATTATAAAGATATATCTAAGGAATAAAAATTTAGACTGCAACTATTAAGTAAAATCTTACATTTTCTCGTTTTCCAAAAAACTTCATTTAGGACCTCAAAACGACTCTGGAAGATTAGGATGCAAAAAATTGCCAAAAATAGTAAATTGTGCTACAATTAAGGAAACTAAAAAACTGAAAGAAATAATGGTGGAGGTCCAAGTTGAATAGGAAAGTGACCACCAATATCCACTTGTATTAGTACTCCCCCCTTAGGAGGCAATGGTCCCAATTGCATTGAGTGTCTCCATGAGATGGGGAAACTTCTGCTAAACTTCGTCCCTGGTAAGCCACTTTCCTTGGTGCATACGTTGGGCAGCTTTGAAAACCCAATATAGCTGGATATTCTGTTGATGAGTGTTCTTGGTTTGTGTTTTCATGATCCTATCAGTCGTGGCCTATGCAATACAGCTTGGGTTGAGCTCTATTAGTGTCAGCTGCTCAACAATGTCTAATGTATCCAATAATGGGGAAAACTATGGTCGTAATTAGTCCACATTGAATATTGGGTGCAAGCCAAGGAATGGTTAAATGTTGAGCTCGAAATCATTGTCTCTTACAGCCTTGGTGATGGTGTAAGGCCCATATCATAGTGGGTGAAGCTTTCAGTGGGCCCCAGTGAGGTACTCCTACAAATGTAACTAAACTTTTCCACCCACCTAGAAATTGTGTGGAACCTGATGTTGCTCATGAAATTGTTTATACTTAGCATTTAGTCTATCCAATATGCCATATACCTGTTGGAAGATGTTCTGAATGTGTTCAATGAAGCTAGTAGCTTTGTCAACTTCAGAAAGGACATGAGCCAAAGCTTCTTAAGTAATTGCAAGTGGTATGGAAACATGAATGGGACACAGTGGTTGAAATCCAAATCCTACCAGAAAGGGGCTATGGCCAGTTGAGTGTGCAGGATGTGCATAACCATTCTATTGATGACCTTTGTTTGCCCATCATTTTGGGGGTGGAATGCCAACAATGACTAGAGGCTTGACCAAAATGTACTTAGGAACCTATTGTCCCGATCTAAGATAATGGAGAGTGGGATCCCAAAGTGTAACCATACTCATTAAAAGAAGATTTTGGTAGTGGCTTCTGTTTTGATACTCTTCTTGTAGGCCACTAGAATGGCCATCTTAGAGAATTTTTCGATTACCATGAAAAAACAGTCGTTGCCATGCTTGGTAGAAGGGAATCCCGATATGTTATCCATGGAGATAGATTCACAGGGACGGCTGGGAGTAGGAAGAGGAGTATATAGGTCTTGATTCTTGATTTTAGGTTTGGCAATTATGCAAGCAGTGCAAGATCTGACTTACTTCCCAACATCTTGTTGAAGGTTTGTTCAATAAAAATACTTATGCGTCACTGCCGCTATTTTCTCTACCCAAAAATGTCTAGCAAGCCGACTGTAGTGCACCTCCAAAATCATCTTGGCATGCTATCTTGAAGGAACACAAAGGTTTCTTAGGTGGGACAACAATGTGTCATGGTGGTGAAATTTTGGAGCTTGCTTCCCTTCTAAGAGCATCTGGTATGTGGTATCAAATTCTAGATCACTCTTGTAAACATGTGGCCATTTGGAAGTCTCATATCCACAAGAGTCGAGCACCATGGTTAACGCCATAACCAACAATAAGCTGAGGTAGTTCGCAACATTATTGATGCTACCCTTCTTTTACTTAATGTTCAAATGGAGCTATTGCAGATATGTGGACCATTTCTGATGGTGATCATTTTATAATTTTCCTTGTATCTATGTGTACTTTATGACTCGGTGGTCTGTGTGGATGACTATTTCCTTCCCCATAATGTGATGCTTCCATTGTTGGTAGGCCTACATATTAGAATACATCTCTTTTTTATAGGTGGGATACCTTCATACTATATCTAAAAGTGTCTCACTATTATATGCCACTTAATGCCCCTACTGGGTAAGAACTGCACCAATAACATAGTCAAAGGCATATGTCTTGATTTCAAATGGTTGTTATAGGTATGGTAATGTGAGCACTCGTTCAAAGAATACGCAATGCTTCAACTCGACAAACACCTTCTGTTGGGATTCATACCAAAAGAACTTTTCTATCACTCTTCCCTTGGTGACTTGACTCAAAGGCTAAGTGATATGAGAGAATCTTGACACCAACCTGTGATAGAAATTGGGAAGGCCTGAAAAGCTACAAAGCTCTACTAGAGTGGGTGGGAATGGCCAAACCCGTATAACTTTTATCTTGGTTGGGTTCACATGCACACCCCACTCATTAGTGATGTACCCTCGATATTGTACTTGGGTCATATCGAAAGTGCATTTCTCCAAACTAGCACACAAATTGTGTTGTTGCGGGGTTTGGAGGACCTATAGAATATGGTGTAGGTGATCTTCCTAACTCTGGCTAAAGATTAGGATGTCGTCCAAATGCACTACCAAGGATGAGTTAGTGAAGGGCTGCAAGATGACATTCATTAGCCTCATGAAGGTTACGGGGGAATCCATCAACCCGAAAGGCATGACCAACCATTTGAAAAGGCCTCGGATTTGAAGGTAGTCCTCCACACATCGAAGGGTTCAATTGGTACCTGGTGATAATCAAACTTCAAGTCAATCTTGATGAAATATTTGGCCCCCTTGAGTTTGTTCAAAAGGTCATCATTCTGCGGGATTGGATACATATTCTAGATAATGATCTTATTTAGTGCCCGATAGTCAATAAAAATCATTTGGGTTCCATCCTTCTTCTGTACTAGCATGATCAGGTTCCTACAAAGTAAGGAACTTGGCTTGATGTTCCCTTTCCGCAACAACTCCTGAATCAACCTCTTAATTTCATCGTTCTCCAAAAAATGGAGCATTTGTAGATTGGTCCACTGGGTAGCCATGCATCCAGGGTCAAATCAATGGAGTACTTGGCTTAACAATGTAGGGGTAACCATATGGGTGAGATGAAGATGTCCCTATACTCTTCCATGACCTTGACCATCTGCTACTATTGTGTAGAGGAGCCATTCTGGAGGTTGTGGATGTGGCCACAATCTTCCTCTTACTTTGAGGGTGAATCATAAGGAAGACAAATTTCCCAGTCTAGGAGATGATCTTAATGCATTTCTTAGTAGAGATCATAGAAAGGGCAGTAGGTGGTGCTACCTGAGGTATCTTATACAATTTCTAACCCAAAGTAATAATAATAGAATGAGGTATACAACATGACACTTTCACAGGTATGGCTGACCTAGAAAAACATCATAGACTTCTATAGGGGGGAAATTGCACAATACCTCGTCTGCAAAAGGCTTGATGTTATAAGGTAGGCAACACTGTTGGATGACACGAAGATCTTGCCCTTGGTGGATCCACTCGATGGTGTGCGGTTGTGGATGCGGTGTTGTTAGCACCAGTAAATTTTATTGGTGAAATTGTTACCCACTGTAAATGATGAACTGCACCGATGATCCTTTTACCCACATCTGTGAGTGGAAGAGGAACTCTCCCTCCTATGGATCTTTGAGCTTTACCTTTTGGAGCTTGGAGGTGGCTACCATTACAGTGGGTTCTACATCAATGATCTGCTTACCCTTGTCATTTCCCTTGTCAGGTTTCTGCTTCGAATTAGAGCTTGCATCCATCTCTGAGTCTTTCAACTCAACCACTAGTGCTTGCTTTACACAACATTCATTTGTGTTGTTCTCCCATGAGTTTTATGGAACTCACACCACTTTTCATTGTTCTTCTTTTCCTTCCCGTCACCCTTGGCTTGTAGCTTCGAGGATTTTCCCTTGGGGGTTGCGGTCTAGGATCTGCCCTTTTCTCTATGGCTTGGGGGTGCCTTTGCTCCACTTTGGGTTTGCAGATCCAAAGTCTCACTTCTTTTGCTTGAATTTCTTCTCAATCATGGTACCATATCAGTATGTTTCACCAAGCGAGGAGATGTCCAATAATTCCATCTCCTCTTGAATGTATTTTTGCAAACAATCATGATACTTGAGAATTGTATGTTTCTCATAATCTTTGATACCCACCTTTGTGCTTAGGGTATGGAAAATATTTGTTAGCTCATGAACATATTGATCCCTCTATTGTTGTAACATATTCTATTGTATGTACTTGTCGGCATAGCTCCCGACCGGGTAGTGTTGTTCCATGATGGCATCTGAGAAAGAATTCCAAGTGGGTGCGACCAAGAATAGTAAGGGTTGCCTCTCATCCTTCTACTTGCAATAGGTTTCCCACCAGTCTTTGATGTGGGGGTCATCTTTAAGGAGTGAAAAAGTAATATTTTCGCTATTGGAAAAATCATGAGCTGAAACATATCCTTCCACTATTATTTAACCATTTATCTATTGAATTTGCATCTATCTGGCCTTTTAATGTGGGGATTTCAAATTTGACTTGTACCTTAAAGGGAGTGGCACCTCTATAGTGGCTATCAAATGAATATGCATTACCTTTGGGCATCCGCCATAGGATCTGGGCAAAGTTATCCATCATTGTGTTCTTTTTTTACTTGAGGGATTATTTGAGAAATATTTTGAAAGGATCTCTTGCTCCCTCCTCTTTCTTATCTTCTTCCATGGGGGGCCATTGACATCGACGAGGCTATTCTTGCAAAGGTTCAGCTAGTCAAGCCCTAACTCCTTATAGCCTGAAGTCATTGGGGACATGCACAAAAAGATAGAGAAAGACTAGACTACTCTGATACCACTGATCTAGACTTACGTAGGAGGAAATAAAATCCAATTATAAACATAAACACCAATATGTAGTAGGAATAAATCTTCATTTCATTAATATCAAAGAATTGAAATACACTTACATACAGAATGAAAATAAACTAGCTTAGGTGATGGTAACTTATCTTTGAGAAGAGATGTGGTCGCTACATGCCTCTGAACTATGTTACAATGAGGCTCGAAGTCCTATTTATTATCGAGAAATAATGGAAAACCATAAACATCCACTGACCTAACCCTATGTGACGAAGCACCAAAGTTGTGGGCCCCATTGGAGTAAATTGGTACATCAACTTTCTAGGGTCATAATTTTGGCATATGATCTTCCTTTGACATGCATGATACCTCATTAGAAATATCTATTCGAGGACTACAAATTTCAAATGAAAATATTAATTAGAGCCTCGTGTTTTAACATTTCCAAAAAACTTCGTTTAGGGCCTCAAAATGGCTTCAGAATTTTAGGACCTGAAAATTTTCCAAAAATGGTAAATTGTGCTACAATTAGGGAAACTGAAAAATTGAAAGAAACAATGGTGGGGGTCCAAGTGGAATATATGATTGGCCACCAATATCCACCTGGATCATTAATCATGTTTGAATCTTTTCACTAGTACAAAATGACTAATTAATTACTAAAAAACAAATAAAATTTCCATATAAATGACTATTTTTCAGTCGGTGACCAATAGTGGATAATTTACAATATCTTATAATGCGACCATATTTTAGTCATTTTTAGCGTAGTCATTAATTGGTTGTCTCAATTTTATTGTCTAGTAGTATATCTAGTCATAAATTTGGTCATTAATGTAGTCATTGATTTAGTCATTTATTGCCACAATTAATGACCAAATACACAACAAAATATATTACTATATGACCACTCGAGAAAACCAATTAACGACCAAAATGTTAGTCATGCTATAAGACACTGAAAATTAACTACTAATAGTCATATATATGTAAATTTTTGTCATTATTTGAAACCATTTAATGACCAAAAAAATATGACTAAATTCGAGTCGTGTTATAAGATACTATAAATTAGCTACTACTTGTTGTATATATGAAAAATGTAATCATCATTTGTAATCACAAATTTATCATTTACAATAATAATTAAATTTTTTGGTAGTTCCATATTCACTATATAAAGGATTGATTTAGTAGTTTATATTCATTTCATTTACTTTCATTAATAATCATTATCAACCACTAATTTAGTCATTATATATTTATTTTATTTGTTTTCATCATTAATCAATATAAACTACTAATTTAATAGTTTTAGACTGATTTTATGTGTTTATTATTAATTAACATAAATTAATTAATATGGTTTTGCGACGAAATTAAAAAAAAAATGCCTATATGCATGTTCGTCTAATATGCAAACGCAAAGTTACATATGTTAATTACAATATTAAAAAATATCAAATACAACTATAAATAATTTCAACCACAAATTATACTATATGAAATGTCAAATATTATAATATGAGTTTCTAACTTTATATTGGTTGGACTACAATATACACATGAAATATTGTCTCATCATTTCAAAACATTATCATTGTGTTACCAAGGCATTGCAAGTGAATTCACCAACCCTTAAAATTTGACCATTAGTCTATATGTGTGTGTATCATGTTAGCCTCACTCTCATGTGATGAAAACAATTATAAGTCCAAAACAATTAAATTAATTAAAATTGAGAAAGTTGGATTTAATCCTGCCTTTCTAGGTTGAGTTTGTTCCTCATGGTTAGGAGTCAGTTTAGGCTTAGTTGGTTGAGATATTCTCTCCAACTAATTAGGCTCCTAGATTAGTGTTTAGTTGAAAGATTTTCTCAACCATAGTGCCCAAGATAGACGTACTATCTTGAAACAAACATCCTCGTGTATTTTTTTGTACTATTAACATTTTTTACAAATTACATTGAGAGTGAGGAATATAATCAAGTGAGGCTATTAGGCCTTTTCTGCCATGTCTAATTTGTGTATATGTTTGATGTTTATTTTATTAATGTTTTATTAGTTGATTGAATTCCCTTCATATTGTATCAAAGCGAGCAAGGTTTAGATCAGTTTACTTTCTTATTGCTTAAGGACTGGTTGGGATTTGGCATCATTGGGAAATTGCACGAGTAGCTGCGTGATTGGAAGAAGTGACCATCATGGGTTTATCGCAGGACAGTCGCTATAATTTAGGCCTACCCAATGGTTGAAGTTCTACAATATAATGTTCATGTAAAGGGATTCACAAGTGAAATATCTATGCATGTACCATGATCAGTGAGTGACTAGCATGTCAGAGAATATTCTTTTTGTGTTTCTTGAGAAGTTTTGTTGTTCAGCCCAAAAAAAAATCTATTTGAATTTTCTCCAATCCCTTAGCCATGGTACACTCAATCTCTGTACAATTCCATCAATTCCCTAGGGGATAACCTGCATAGTCTCATGCCCATTCCTCTTTGCTCCTGAGAGATCTGCATCTGTGTTAATTCTAGTCTCTACAAAACCACCACTAATTCTGTTCAGGGCATTTTCTTAACTCATACAAGAATTCTGATGTTTGTTTGTCGTGGCGCTACTCGGGCATAAGGGCTGTAGAAAAATGAGCTAAGTGCTAATTTTTTTTTATGTGTGGTAGTTTTTTACCTCAATGCGTAGAGAGACACATGGATCTTGGCATATAGATATTTTTTTTTTTGCAGACTTGTAGACTTACATCGCATTTGAAGGTTCTTAATTTGATAGAACACGAGTTGAACAGAGTAAATATACGAGTTGGATTAACTGGAGCACTGCATTTTATGGATGGATCACCTCAAGCTTTTCGACAGTTGCATCATCTTGTTTCCTAGGCGCCAACAACGTTTAGAGACCAGTGTGAACGAACCAGCATGAAAGTGTTGACTATGCTTGGACAGGACCTGCGTGAAAGTTAATATCATGTAGGTTTTTTGCTACTGCGTGGATTTCTACAACATGAATGTATGGTTGAACCAGTGTTGAGGAAGTGAGTGACGGCATTTAGAAAAAAACCTGCGTTGAGCCACTTCTCAACATTCATATTATTTTTTAAAGCTTGAAACATTCATATTATTGTTTAAAAGAGACTTTCCTAAAGGTACGCACCAAAACAAAAAAAATTTAAAAACATTTTCATACATATGGTGAATAGTATTCAAATGCATTTTCCCATTATTAAATTATAGTGAATAAAGAAAAAGTTTAATTCACTTCTTTCAAAGTAATTTAAAAAATTGAGAGAAAATAATATTTGTAATTTTAATGTGTAATTTATATTTTGTAATATTTTTGGAGAAATAAGGTAATTTTTAAGAGAGGTGCATTAAAATTCTTATTTTGGAGAGATAAGGTGTGATTTTGTGGAGTGATAAGGTGAAATTATTTTTTTGTAATTTTGGAGCGATAAGTGTTTTGTATTTGGAGTGATAAGTAAAATATTTTAGAAAAAGTTATTGTTGTAATCCAAAGTAATATTTTACTTTGAGAGAGATTGAGTTGAACATCTAGTTTTTGAACACAATTTGCTTCTAAGGAGTTCTGGAACTTTGAGAAGTTTCAATGAAGATGTTGTAAAGTTGAAAGGTTGATGTACTCAAATACTTAATAAAGACATATTTTTTGTGGTGTTGAAATGTCCTAGATTCGCCCGAAATTGAATAAGGGGGTCTTAGGTACACCTTGTGTAGTGATTTATTGTGCATGTTTTTGTGTCTAGTTTTGACACTACAAATATGTTATCTAAAACACAAGGAGTCTAAAGCAAGTGAATGAAACAAGCACATTAATCAAAGCACTTGAAATTAAGAAGCTACAATGAGCATTCAATCAAGCACAAGAAATCACATACATTTGCACGATTACAACACATAATTAAAGTTGGCAACATCAGCATTCAACATCAACAAGAAATTCAACATCATTCACTCAAGGAAAATCGAGTTAATGAAGATGAAAACTCAAGCATTCCAAGGAAAATTCCACATCAACATTCAATGACAATTATTCATTTTATAACTTGCAAATAGATTTTTTGTAAGTCAACTTGTAATCAAAGTCCAATTGAGTTGAATTGTAAGGGTACATTCTCGGTTGAACCTAACACCCAAGTTTTGAATTGATAGGGAATCAATTAAACCAATTGAATCCGTTGTTTTTTTAACTGAGTCATTCAAATGATTGTAAGCATTTCTCTTGGGTTCATTTTCGATATTATTCAACACCCTTCTTTTGATCAATCAAGAGTGTGAGTTCAAGCAAGTGCAAAGTTCACAACATTAAACAAGCCTGAAACTAAGTGAGTTCAACTTTAACGAAAGCAAATATTCAAACAACAATCAAGCTTGTTCATATCTACAGCAAGTAAGTGTGAGTTCAAGCAAGCAAGCTCAACCATTCAAGAGAGCGAGTTATAAAAATCCAACAAGTATTAAAAGCAAGTGAGCGTGAGTTCCAACAATTTCACATGGCGAAAAGCATTCAGTTGTTAAAGATTCTTAACAATTTGATCCTCTCAACTATTGAAGACATGGTGCAAATCAGCAAAGCAACTCTTACTAATATTTCAATGAATCTCCAACAGGCACATGAAACAATTGAGTTCCTTCAAGTGGAGTCACAACTTCAAAGAGATGAGTTGCACCAGAAGAGTGTTGCTTCCACGTCATTCAACCATACAAATGAAGATAAAGATGTTGATTCCAAATCACAAATCCAAACAACTTCAAGTGTGGAAGTTCATGCTCAAATTGAACTTGCTTCTTCCAAACCAATCATCAAGACGTGGGAAGAACTCCAAAGTAACAAAAATCGACGAGGATTAGGATATGACAAAGATGAAAATAACTTGCATATCCCAGATTATCCTAATCCAATCAAGTTCACCAGTTTAGGATTTCTTGATCAAATAATATCAACAAGCCATGAGAAAGTTAAAGACAAACCCACATGAAAACATTGCCAAAGAAAAGGTCACATGGAAGATCATTGTTTTGATCTCCACCCTTGTCACCATTGTGGCAAGTAGAATCACTCCTCAAAGAAATGCTACAAACAAGACAAACCTGCCAGATTAAAGATCAATTATGCATGGATTGATCCTTGGGAATGGTCATGTTGTGGCCACAACCACCACCCTATTAAAACATGCTCTGATAGAAAATTTGAATGGGTCCTGTAGAAGTTTTATCTTTCACTTCTCTGAATGATAACTCTCTGAATGATCTGTTTTATCCCAGATATTTTAACTCTTTGCTGAGTCAAATCTTCAATTCTTAATGGTTAAGGCCCCCTTAATAAATCTCTGCCACATGATTCATCTATAACCCTTTCTAGCCCTTCATTCATATCCTCCATCGGGACTTTTTCAACCCTCAAAACCTCCCATTGTGTCGTTATTTCTATATCAATGCCTTGATAATAAAAATACTATACAACATGCATAACTTACCCTTTTCACTTATCGCAATCAACACTGATATACAACACGTACCACAATTCACGGGACCCGACAGCATTATTAACCATAACACATATTTATTTCGAGTCCGAAGCCCATTGCATATCGCAATCAGTGGAGCCCAAGGCTTGTATATAGGGCACACCACGATCTACCAGACCCGTCGGGATCATTAACCATAATGTATATATTTTCGGGTTCGGAGCCGATTGCAAGTCGCAATCACCGGAGCCAAGGGCTTATACATAAGGTGCACCGTGATATACCAGACCCGCCAGGACTATTAAAAGCGGCATATACATTTTTTGAGACTGGCCTATCGCTAATCCCAATCGGTAGCTGGTGAAAGTGAAGCCCATGCGATATGCAAAGGGGCGATGAGTGGACTCGACGATAATTATATGCCCAGGTGCATAATATTTGAAGTCTGGCCTTATGGTCTGGCCGCGGGTTTTCCCATGTTTTCTCGTGTATTTCGATAAAGTGTTGTGTTCCAGGGTTTTCAAATGAAAGTCTTATATGGCGGACCCGCCAGCATTATTAACCGTGGCACATATTTATTTCGGGTCCGACCAATCGCAAGTCACAATAGGCAGAGTCCAAAGCTTAAACATAAGGCGCGATGCGATTAACAAACCCGATGATGATTATAGATCTGGGGGTATATTATTTGATGTCCGGCCTTATGGTCTCGCAGCGGGTTTTCCCGTGTTTCACTGTGTATTCCGATAAAACGTTGTGCTCAGGGTTTTCAAAGGAAAATCCAATAGGGGTGATGTTGCATGTGCTTTCCCATTGTGATGTGTGATTGCATCCCAATCACGTCACAACCTTGGCTGAACCAGGGCCAATTCTTTCACACTCACTCCTTTTGATTTCAATTCACTTTATCATTTTATAAAGTTCTAATGATGGCAAGATTTATTCTTAAGCGTTTCTACCATATGTTTCATAATCATAAAACTCATGTTAATTATCTCTGCAGGCGAGGAGTAAAAGACGCATGAGCGGATCCGGAGAATTCATATATGTGGGTGTGTTTTGTTTAAATATTTGGCTTTAGGCGTTCTCGGTCGGGTTTCCACACATTGCATGTGTATTTCGAAAGTGAAGTTGTCTCGAGTTTCATCATGAAGAAATGTCACATAGTTATCCTGTTTTAATCAACATCTATTCATTTCCCCAGGAAATGAAGCGCTCCAGCAGATATGCCTTCTACGTTTCAACAGTTACACCGATTGTTCTACGTCTGTATATTATGATTTTTATATTGAAAAGAAAAGGGCAGGTGAAAAGTTAAGGAAATATCGAGAGTCATTTCCTTTTACATAAGTATTACTCTGGAGATGAGAGGTGGACTTTTTTTTTTGGCAAAACAACTTTTGATTTATTGTGTAAATAAAGAAGACTGTTTGGGTCAAGAAGGAGCCTTTTTTTTTATGTGTTTGGAATCAGGGTGTTGTTGCTGGCATAAATATAAATGTGTTTTGTTTTGTGCAAATTGATAACGATAAAACTTATGATTAACCTTGGTTATTTGAATGTAATTCTTTATCATAGATAACTCATGAGCAATCCCTGATTTGAAACTATGTTAAACATTAGTTGCAAGTTTATTTGTAGGAACAAGAATGTGCATTCCTGTGTGAGCAATTAGATTGCAATTAAGCTTTAATATAGCCTTGTTCATCCATGAACTAAGTAATTGATTCATTTGGACTTGGAATCTATGCATGATGTTTAATCTCTTTTGTTATGCTCCTGCCGGATAGATTAGAATAGGTAGGACTAGCATAAGTAGTTAGAATTAGCATAGATAGGATTTGATACATATAGGTTAGTTGTTTCTTTTGTTGATTTAATTGAAGTCTTCCTTCAAGAAGCAATCTTTCAACACCTATAATAGTTTACGGGACCCTTTAAAACCTGTTGGAACTAGTCACTCCAAACGAAAGCAGATCTAATTGAGGCCTGCAATTGGGTTAGTTCCCCTTGTTGGCATAGTGAAGATTCGTAGTGTCAACAAGTCGTCAACAATAAAACTATTTTATAAGTTTTACAACGCAATTCAATCTCAACTATTGCAGCCAATAGTCAAATGAAGATGGTACTCTCATGCACCTGAAAGTGGGAGTACAACATTGAAACTCTCCCAAACCTTAAGGGGGGGAGTTTAGAATTCATAAATCAAATGCAGATGATTATCTCTCCTTTCAGCGAACAAAGGGGGGAGTTAAGGGTGGTTGTGAGACTAAAAATCTCGACAACATCATCAAAATTAGCCAGTGGCAGTTCATCAACATCAAAGCAGCCAGTGGGCGGTCAACATCAAAGTAGCAAGTGAGCGTTCTCAATATTTTGTCAATGGACAAAGGATGTTGATTGCAAGCAAAGGACAGATGGATCCTTTTGCAGCTTGGCATGTGATGGAGTTGTCAAGCAAAATTTTAGAGAAGACTCAGACTTGCAGCTGACTCATGTTCTCTTCTGATTGGAGTTTTTTTAGCATCCATCTTTGGTGGTTTTTCATGCAGCGTTTTTTAGGATCAACAGTTTCAGCATGAGAACTTGGAAGATGGTTCATGGTTCTTATTTTGAACTTATCATTGAGGGGGGGGAATGTTAGCCTCACTCTCATTTGATGAAATCAATTATAAGTCCAAAACAATTAAATTAATTAAAATCAAGAAAGTTGGTTTTAATCCTACCTTTCTAGATTGAGTTTGTTCCTCATGGTTAGAGTCACTTTAGGCTTAGTTGGTTGAGAGATTCTCTCCAACTAATTAGGCTCCTAGATTAGTGTTTGGTTGAGATATTTTCTCAACCATAGTGTCCAAGATAGACGTACTACCTTGAGACAAACTTCCTCATGTATTTATTTTTACTATTATTAATATTCGCTGATTACATTCAAAGTGTGAGGAATATAATACAATGAGGCTCTCAGGCATTTTCTGCCATGTCTGATTTGTGTATATGTATATTGTTTATTTTATTAATGTTTTATTAGTTGATTGAATTCCCTTCATGTGGTATCAGAGCGAGCAAGGTTCGGATCAGTTTATTTTCTTATTGCATGAGCACTGGTTGGGAGTTGGCATCATTGGAAAATTGCATGAGTAGCTGTGCGAGTGGAAGTAGTGACCATCGTGGGTTTATCGTAGAACAGACGCTATAATTCAGGCCTGTCCAATGGTTGAAGTTCTGCAATATAATGTTCAGGTAAAGGAATGCACGAGTGAAATATCTCTCCCTGTACCATGATCAGTAAACGACTATTGTGTCAAAGAATATTTTTCTTTTGTTTTTTGAGACATTTTGATGTTCAGCACAAAAAAGATCTATCTAAATTTTCCCCAATATCAGAGCCATGGGACGTTCAGTCTCTGTAAAATTCCATAAATTTCATAGTGGAGAACCTGCGTAGTCTCATCCCCATTCCTTGTTGCTCCGGAGCGATCTGAATCCATGTTAATTCTAGTCTCTCCAAAGCCACCACTAATTCTATTCAAGGCATTTTTTTTTTTTTGTGCAGAGTTGTAGACTTACATTGCATGTGATAGAACACGATTTGAACAGAGTAAATATATGAGTTGGGTTAACTGGAGCACTGCATTTTATGGATGGATCACCTCAAGCTTTTCGATAGTTGCATCATCTTGTTTCCCAGGCGCCAACAACGTTTAGAGACCAGTGTGAACGAACCAGCATGAAAGTGTTGACTATGATTGGACATGACCTACGTGAAAGTTAATATCATGTAGGCTTTTTGCTGCTGCGTGGATTTCTGCAAGATGAACGTATGGTTCAACCCGTGTCGAGGAAGTGACTACATTTAAAACAAACAAAAAAATACCCACGTTGAGCCACTTCTCAACGTTCATATTATTTTTTAAAGCTTGAAACGTTCATATTATTATTTAAAAGGGACTTTCCTAAAGGTACGCACCAAAACAAAAAAATTTACAAACGTTTTCATACATAGGGTGAATAGTATTCAAATGCATTTTCCCATTATTAAATTATGGTGAATGTTTAAAAGAAAAAGTTTAATTCACTTCTTTCAAAGTAATTTAAAAAATCAAGGAGAGATAAGTAATATTTGTAACTTTTTTATGTAACTTATATTTTGTAATATTTTTGGAGAAATAAGGTAATTTTTAAGAGGGGTGCATTAAAATTTTTATTTTGGAGAGATAAGGTGTGATTTTGTGGAGTGATAAGGTGAAATTATTTTTTTGTAATTTTGGAGCCATAAGTGTTTTGTATTTGGAATGATAAGTAAAATATTTTAGAAAAAGTTATTGTTGTAATCTAAAGTAATATTTTACTTTGAGAGAGATTGAATTGAACATCTAGTTTTTGAACACAATTTGCTTCTAAGGAGTTCTGGAACTTCTCTCAACGAAGATGTTGTAAAGTTGAAAGGTTGATGTACTCAAATACTTAATAAAGACATATTTTTTGTAGTGTTGAAATGTCCTAGATCTGCCCGAAATTGAATAAGGGGGTTTTAGGTACACCTTGTGTAGTGATTGATTGTGCATGTTTTTGTGTCTAGTTTTGACACTACAAATATCTTATCAAAAACACAAGGAATCTAAAGCAAGTGAATGAAACAAGCACATTAATCAAAGCACCTAAAATTAAGAAGTTGCAACAAGCATTCAATCAAACAAAAACAATCATATACATTTGCACAACTACAACACATAATTAAAGTTGGAAACATCATCATTAAACATCAACAAGAAATTCAACATCATTCACTCAAAGCAAATTGAGTTAATGAAGCTGAAAACTCAAGCATTCCAAGGAAAAGTCTACATCAACATTCAACAACAATTATTCATTGTATAACTTGCAAATAAATTTTTTGTAAGTCAACTTGTAATCAAAGTCAAATTGAGTTGAATTGTAAGGCTACATTAATGGTTGAACCTGACACCTAAGCTTTGAATTGATAGGGAATCAATTAAACCAACTGAATCCATTGTCTTTTTAACTGAGTCATTAAAATCATTGTAAGTTTCTCTTTGGTGCATTTTAGATATTATTCGACACCCTTCTTTTGATCAATCAAGAGTGTGAGTTCAAGCAAGTGCAAAGTTCACAACATCAAGCGAGCCTGAAACTAAGCAAATTCAACTTTAACGAAAGAAAATATTCAAACAACAATCAAGCATGTTCATATCTATAACAAGTGAGTGTGAGTTCAAGTAAGAAATCTCAAGTATTCAAGCGAGCGATTTATAAAAGTCCAACAACTATTAAAAGCAAGCGAGTGTGAGTTCCAGCAATTTCACATGGTGAAAAGAATTCAATTGTTAAAAATTTTGAACAATTTGATCCTCTCAACCGCTGAAGACATGGTGCAAAATAGCAAAGCAACTCTTGCTGATATTTCAATGAATCTCCAACAAGCACATGAAACAATTGAGTTCCTTCAAGTGGAGTCATAACTTTTAAAAGATGAGTTGCACCAAAGGAGTGTTGCTTCCACGTCATTCAACCATACAGATGAAGATAAAGATGTTGATTCCAAATCACTTATCCAAACAACTTCAAGTGTAGAAGTTCTTTGTGCTCAAATTGAACTTGCTTCTTCCAAACCAATCATCAAGCTGTGGGAAGAACTTCAAAGTAACAAAAATCGACGAGGATTAGGATATGATAGAGATGAAAACAACTTGCATGTCTCAGATTATTCTAAGCCAATCAATTTCATCAGTGTAGAATTTCTTGATCAAATAACATCAACAATCCATTAGAAAATCGAAGACAAACCCACATGCAAACATTGTCAAAGAAAAGGTCACATAGAATATCATTGTTTTGATCTCCATCCTTGTCACCATTATGGCAAGCATAATCACTCATCAGAGAAATGTTGCAAACAAGACCAACCTATCACATTAAGGATCAATTATGCATGGATTGGTCCTTGGGAATGGTCGTCAACAGTAAAACAATTGTATAAGTTTTACAATAGAATTCAATCTCACCTATTGCAGCCAACAATGAAATGAAGATGGTACTCTCATGCACCTGAAAGTGGGAGTACAATATTGAAACTCTCCTAAACCTGAAGGGGGGAGTTTAGAATTCAAAAATCATATGTAGATGATTGTCTCTCCTTTCAACTGACAAAGGACAGATGGATCCTTTTGCATCTTGGCATGTGATGGAGTTGTTAAGAAAAATTTCATAGATGACTTAGACTTGCAGCTGACTCATGTTCTCTTCTTATTGGAGTTTTTTCAACATCCAACTTTGGCGATTTTTCAGGCAGCGTTTTTGAGGATCAACAGTTTCAGCATGAGAAATTGGAAGATGGTTCCTGGTTCTTATTTTGGACTTATCATTGAGGGGGAGAATGTTAGCCTCACTCTCATTTGATGAAAACAATTACAAGTCCAAAACAATTAAATTAATTAAAATCAAGAAAGTTGGATTTAATCCTACCTTTCTAGATTGAGTTTGTTCCTCATGGTTAGGAGTTAGTTTAGGCTTAGCTGGTTGAGAGATTCTCTCCAACTAGGCTCCTATATTAGTATCTGGTTGAGAGATTTTCTCAACCATAGTGTCCAAGATAAACGTACTATCTTGAAACAAACTTCCTCATGTATTTATTTGTACTATTATCATTACTTGCAGATTACATTGAGAGTGTAAAGAAAATAATATAGTGAGGCTCTCAGGCCTTTTCCACCATGTCTGATTTGTGTATATGTCTAATGTTTATTTTATTAATGTTTTATTAGTTGATTGAATTCCCTTCATGTTGTATCAGGGCAATAAATGTTTAGATCAGTTAATTTTCTTATTGCTTGAGGACTGGTTGGGATTCGGCATCATTGGGAAATTGCATGAGTAGTTGCATACAAGGAATTTTCTTAGCTCATAATATAGTGAGGCTCTCAGGCAGCTAATTATGTTCAAGGTAGTGAGCGTTAGTTCCAGCAATTTCACATGGCAAAAAGCATTAAGTTGTTAAAAGTTCTTAACAATTTGATCCTCTCAACTACTAAAGACATGGTGCAAATCAGCAAAGCAACTCTTGCTGATATTTCAATGAATCTCCAACAGGCACATGAAATAATTGAGTTCCTTCAAGTGGAGTCACAACTTCAAAAAGATTAGTTGCACCAAAAGAGTGTTGCTTCCATGTCATTCAACCATACAAATGAAGATAGAGATGTTGACTCCAAATCACTAATCCAAACAACTTCAAGTGTAGAAGTTGTTCATGCTCAAATTTAACTTGCTTCATCCAAACCAATCATCAAGTCGTGGGAAGAAGTCCAAAGTAACAAAAATCGATGAGGATTAGGATATGAAAAAGATGAAAACAACTTGCATATCCCAAATTATTCTAAACCGATCAATGTAACAATCCTGAAATAACAACACATAATTAATTAGATTAATCAAGTGATTCATAATCAACAAGCAATTTATCAACTAGTTAACGTTAAATTACAAAAATATGAGTGAAGAGAGAGAAAACTTACCTATGGAATGCTAGTTGAACGCTAGTTGAATTTTGCTACCTGCCAAAGCCTTGGGGGCGACTCTCCACCCAACCGTCAGCTCAGTTGCACAAAATCTTGCTACAATTGGCCACCCCCGAGCCCTCAATCAACTTACTACTGCCAGGGTATCCTTTGTCTCACAACACTATTCTCCCAAGAAAATGGATGGAGGAATTATGGAATGATGGAATGCCTCTCATCTTCCTCGCCATCTATTAAATAGAGCAAACATTGGAAGGGGAACCACATGCACACACTCCATGTGTCAACATGCAAATTTATTGCTTTCATGTTTTATTTCTTTTGTTTTTACTTTTTGATAGCTTTACTGATTTTTACTGCTTTCTTTTTTTATTTCTATTTATATTTTATTTAGAGCTTTAGAATTGTTATTTATTATTTTATTATTATTTATTATTTATTACTATAACTATTTTTTATTTAATGTTTATTAAATTTTCTTGTATTTTAATATTATATATATTATTATTTATTATTTTTATTATTTATGATTTATTATTAAGCGACATTATATACTCCCCCACTTTAAGGAACTTTGTCCCGAAGTTAAGTTGAATTATTTAATATTTTATTTTGTTATTTATTACTTCATGTTCGTCGACACCCTCTGTTGAACCAGTATAACCAGCAGGCATCGAAAGTTTCACAACACCCGGGAAATCCCAAGGAATCTCTATCCTTTTTCCCACTTTCGGAACTAGGTGTAAGCCTCCTCGTTCTGTATCCTAGTCCAAGGCTGGCCCTAAGGCTCGCGCCTAACTCTGACCTGATCTGCCTCTAGGCAGACATCTGTTACAATGCTCAATGTCTCCGGGCATCTCACAAGGTTGGCCCACTCCCTCCACAACTCACTAAGGCACACAAACCCAGGCATCAAAGTCCTTACACCCCTACCAAACTTTGGCATCCCAATACAATAATAGGCACCTAGCCTAGAACATCAGGCACTTGGCCTCCTCAAGATGGTCCCATAGCCCTTCAAGAGCTATCCATCAAGAGCTACACAACACAAAGGAACCACTAGCATATGTAGTGTTGATTGAGTTTATCCCCAACCCATATTGTGTTACTTATTCTCCCTCATGCGTATGGGTTCGCACGAGATCATCAAATAAACTGGCCCTATCGGCCCATTTGTGGAGTCCTGTCAATCATCACACCTCAACACGCAACCATTGCATTAGCTATACCATCATATTATCATAGAAAATAATCCACATGCCAATTCTTGCATGTCATCATGAGAACATTCATCATTGTTAATCGCAACATTATGAATAATAACGAACTGCATGCTCATGCATGTCATAAATTTGTATGCAACTATCACATGCTTCACCTCATGAAATACCATCATAAGTTATAACATCAACATATTTGCATCAAAGACATATCATGACTTCACATAATAAATGAACCACATGTCAATAAACCTCATATTATAGCATCATAATCCCTGTGCCACATTATGCATAGCATATCCATTATGAGTGTACAATGTCATTATCACAACAAATTAACACCACATACACATAACATCATTAACCACATGTTCTTAAAACATTATACTTCAAAAATAGTTGAAACCATAACCTCATACATTGTAACATGAGATTAGAGGTTCAAATCTTCCACACTAGCCCATGTCTAAGGAAAAGTTGCCTATCTCTATGAAATAACTCATACAAAAATCTTGACCCAATATTATTTCAATATGCCCAATAGTTTCCATAAATCCATCTTATTTTTATTTATCTTAATCTTTCATTGTAAACATCCCCTATATATAAATATTCCCCCCTAAAAATATCTTATATTAAAAGTAATATAAATTTCTTCTTATGATTGCATATATTCCTTTTCACATAGATCCTCAATAAGACAATTGGGAAACGCATCAAAGAAGACAATTTCTGACCCATGAAAAATTTATCTAAATACATTATCAAAAGAAATAACATTTTAACATGAAAACCAAAATCCATCTGTACACTAGTCACATAATTATCCGTGGAGATAGAATTCGTGCCTAAGATAATTAAAAACCAACAGAGATGACCGCCCTCCTCCCCCAAATATTAAACCAAGGAAAATGATAAAAAAAATAAAAATAAAAATATCATATCATGAACATAAAATTAAATTAGAGGACCTCAATAAAAATACCACATGGATTCAAAAAACATACTGGTCAGAGTGAGTGACTTTGGAGAAAGGAATAACGGCATGAACCCAGGTAGTCACCCGAGGAACTAAATTCCCATCAAGATTACAAATTTCATAACTTGAAAACTAATATCAAGCCATAACTAACTTCTTGAAAAAAAAAATAGAAATTGATGTCTTCAAGCCATAAACAATGGATTCTTATGAAATTTTGAGTTAAATGGCTCCAAATAATTAATAAACCCTGAACGGATTTCTAGGAAAACGATCCCTTGCTCAGAAAGGAAAATGGCCTTTCAAAGAGTTTGAAATGGACTTCAAAAATTTACCAATGGTTTTAGAAATTTCGATATTTCTCAAAGAATTTCGATTTATTGACAAATCTAAAAATAAGCATATCGACTTTCAAGTCATAGCCACACTCGAAAGTTTTATTTATCACAGCCCAATGATTAAAAAATTGAAATTGAAGCAAGCACGGAACAAGATATGGGTATAGGGTTTCGGGAAATATTGAACATGAACATCCTGCCCCGAAATAACAACACATAATTAATTAGATTAATCAAGCGATTCATAATCAACAAGCATTTTATCAACTAGTTAACATTAAATTACAAAAATATGAGCGAAGAGAGAGACAACTTACCTGTGGAACACTAGTTGAACGCTAGTTGAATTTTGCTACCTACAAAAAAGTCTTGGGGATGACTCTCCACCCAACCGTAGGCTCAGTTGCACAAAATCTTGCTACAACAGGGCAACCCCGAGCCCTCAATAAATGTACTACTGCCAAGGCATCCTTTGTCTCACAACACTATTCTCCCAAGAGAATGGATGGTGGAATAATGGAATGACGGAATGCCTCTCATCTTCCTCACCATCTATTAAATAGAGAAAACATTGGAAGGGGAACCACATGCACACTCCATGTGTCAACATGCAACTTTATTGCTTTCATGTTTTCTTTCTTTTTTTTTCTTTCTAATAAGTTTACTGATTTTTACTGCTTTCTTGTTTTATTTCTATTTATATTTATTTAGAGCTTTAGAATTGATATTTATTATTTATTATTTATTTACTATCACTATTTTTTATTTTTTATATTTTATTTATTTTTTTGTATTTTAATATTATATTATATATATTTATTATTTATTTTTATTGTTTATTATTTATTATTAAGGGACATTACAATCAAGTTCATCAATGCAGGATTTCTTGATCAAATAACATCAACAAGCCATGAGAAAGTTGAAGACAAACCCACATGCAAACATTGTCAAAGAAAATGTCACGTGGAAGATCATTGTTTTGATCTCCATCCTTGTCACCATTGTGGAAATCAGAATCACTCATCAGAGAAATGCTGCAAACAAGACCAACCTTCCGGATTAAAGATCAATTATGCATGGATTGATCCTTGGGAATGGTCGTCAATAATAAAATGATTGTATAATTTTTACAACAGAATTCAATCTCAACTATTGCAGCCAACAGTCAAATGAAGATGGTACTCTCATGCACTTGAAAGTGGGAGTACAACATTGAAACTCTCCTAAACCTGAAGGGGGGAGTTTAGAATTCATAAATCAAATGCAAATGATTATCTCTCCTTTCAGCTGGAAAAGGGGGGAATTAAGGGTGTTTGTCAGACTAAAAGTCTCGACAACATCATCAAAATCAGCCAATAGGTGCTCATCAACATTAAAACAACTAGTGGGCGGTCAACATCAAAGTAGCCAATGTGCATTCTCAATATTTTGTCAGTGGACAAAGGATGTTGATTGCAAGAAAAGGACAGATGGATCCTTTTGTAGCTTGGCAAGTGATGGAGTTGTCAAGAAAAATTTCAGAGATGACTCAAACTTGCAACTAACTCATGTTCTCTTCCAAATGGAGTTTTTTCAGCATCCCTCTTTGGTAGTTTTTTAGGTAGTGTTTTTGAGGATCAATGTTTTTAGCATGAGAACTTGGAAGATGGTTCATGGTTCTTATTTTGGACTTATCAATGAGGGGGGGAATGTTAGCCTCACTCTCATGTGATGAAAACAATTATAAGTCCAAAACAATTAAATTAATTAAATCGAGAAAGTTGGATTTAATCCTACCTTTCTAGATTGAGTTTGTTCCTCATGGTTAGGAGTTAGTTTAGGCTTAGTTGGTTGAGAGATTCTCTCCAACTAATTAGGCTCCTAGATTAGTGTTTGGTTGAGAGGTTTTCTCAACCATAGTGTCCAAGATAGACGTACTATCTTCAGAAAAACTTCCTCATGTATTTATTTGTACTATTATCATTATTTGTTGATTACATTGAGAGTGTGAGGAATATAATACAGTGAGGCTCTCGGGCCTTTTCCGCCATGTCTGATTTGTGTATATGTATGTTGTTTATTTTATTAATGTTTTATTAGTTGAGTGAATTCCCTTCATCTCAAGCAAGATATTGAATTTAAGAGTATCACTAGTTTGGTTCTCTAATGGCTCCTAAATGCCTTCCACTCCACCAAGATCTTTAATAACATTTATTCAATAATTATTTAGATTCCACAACACTCCATCATGTCACTGATGAGTCCACCAAAATGGATTTTGTTTCAACACTTAATATTGTTTGAAGTTTGTTCGTATCCTCCAACCTTTGACATAAGCCAGTGTGAGTCTATATTTTTGAAAGAGAGTATTAATGTGAGGAATACCTCTGTCCCATGAATCATGTAATATCCAAGCATAAGAGATAAGTGTTGGAAATAGAATAGGTTCAATAATTACAAAGAGAATCGAGTAGAAAGCATACCTCAAGATCCTCAAGAGTTAATCATCTAACATGAGCTTGTGCTTCCTGCCTCTTTAAAGCATATTTGGCCTAAACATTTTGAGAGAATGAATTCACTCTCCCAAGTCTGCATAGACCATATTTATATCTCAGTACACAAATTTTTACTTTCACTTTTAAACAAATTCAACTAAAGACAAATTGCCTACACTTACCAGTATGTATTGATACAAATTTGGAATAAGCTGATTTTCCTCATGGTTCATACCACTATGGAATTGTGTAACTCCAACATATGTTTATAAACTATAACGTAGGTCACCTTGTGGGGTTAAAATATGGCCCACAGATAGCATTCCAATCCCACCAATTTCCTTGTATGTATAGAAGATAACAAGAGGAAACATAATTTACGAAACATAATTTTTCATAATAATCTTCAAATTTAACCAAGCAATTTAAGTTTATTGAGTATTTCCTTTATGCATATTATTTTCCTTTTCCTATGAAAAGACGCAAGATACCTACTTGGCATCTTGGAGTTCAAACCAATATTTATACATGTTTGAATTTTATTTTCACATTTCAAAAGGAGATCAGGAAGCTCTTGTGTATGCATTGTTGCTTCATTGAAATAGGTTATGAACTCTGCACCAGTCAAAGAAGACAAATGGGTATGTAATAAACGTATAAAATATGAAAATGTATTCAAATTGACAAAATAAAATAGTTTGGAGTATCATGCACGCAGAGGCATGAAAAAATAGTATAGTTCAGTATGAAATAACTAGAAGCACTTACCTATTAGTGCAATATTCCATTTGTTTACTATTTTGGTAAAATTTGTTGACCCTAATGACATGAGGATCTACCTAACACGATTCTCAAACATCTTCATGTGTTCATCATCAACTCGCAAGAAATCAAAACAATGCACTCTTTAGTCTACTCATTTTGCAAATTCTAGACTCCATCCTTCGTATTGCTAAATGCTTCTTGAGACATTCTTATCTTTTGTAATATTCAAACTTCAAATCCATACTTACATATAAAAAGCCATTAATTTTTTTATCTTTTATCCTTTTTCATAAAACATATAACTTATCAATACATGGAAACAAATAATTTAGGTGGCTAGGGAGGACTTACATGTTGAAAATCAAATTTGGGTTGTCTTTACTATAAACAGAGACAAATTTTTCTCCCATTCTAATGTTGTGATACTACAAGGGAATTTGTTCTTTATATCCGAGAAAACGCTCCTCCCAAGATTAACTGCAAAATATTCAAGAGACCAAACGGTTGATTGTAGATTTGAGTAAATCAAGTGCCTCGAGATT
This sequence comes from Pinus taeda, assembly GCA_000404065.3. NCBI lineage: Eukaryota > Viridiplantae > Streptophyta > Pinopsida > Pinales > Pinaceae > Pinus > Pinus taeda. The sequence continues at coordinate 42,537 of APFE030493261.1, read as the reverse complement.
TTACTAAAAGAAATAAAAACAACAAAATAAGGGAAAAACACCACTTTAACATCATGTTTCATCAACCTCATGTGAGCATCTATAGGCCAACACTTTTTGTTGTTGTAACCAACCATGTTTTCATTGTTAGGATCTAGATTTTTTGTAAGGTAGCATTGGATAAGATCCTTTGCCTCTTCACGAGTGAATCTAAAAAGAATGTGCACCTTGTCAATATAATGAGAATACAATATTATAGGATGCACCGTCTCAACTTTAATATCTCGATAAGTGATAAATTCATTTGGCATTTGTAGAGGACCAATTATTTCACTTGTCCGAGTCAAACCAAGGACCAAGAGATCTAAGACCAGAACATAATATTACACAACAAAGGAGGCAAATTGAAGACCTCGAATCAGCACATATGAATTAGTATGGCTCATATATTTGTATGATAGAACAATGTTGTTTTTTGTAGTGACATAATCAACAATGTTGTGGTCAAGCACCAAATGCAAAAGCCTGTGATAATTATTAATTCAGATTCTAGAAAAATAATTGAATTGAAAGAAATATTTTCAGTACTCACAAACTAACAACATAAAACAAGAAAATTACTTTTTTAACATTGTTAGATATATTTTTTCAAAGAACTTTTCAAATTTTGTCGAAATCATCACAACAATTTGACCTTCGCTAGTATTCCATATATCCTGCAAATTATTGATTCCTTGACACCACTTATATACCAAAAGTGGAGGTGGCTCTAAATTTGCATACTTGATCCAGTTTGGAAAGAGATGGCATTTTTCACCTTCATACTAAAGATATTGATCAAGGTATGCATCTGTAATTTTCTCAAGAGGTTCAATTTCATACAGAGGGATCAAATAGATATACAAGTCCATAAAATCAATGCCCACCTGCAATGTGAAACACAACCAGTGATTAGAAACCTAGGCATACAACATCCCAACACCATTGATTTAGCACCTGAAGTGATTAATTATACAACTTACTTCTTTGAAGGCATGTTGTGTAAGAAGATGACATTTGATGTGTGATAATGCCTCATGTGGATTATCATATACTTGATGGATAAGACCCAACTCTTCCCTTTGTTGTTGATTTAATCAAATAGCAACACTATAAGATTATTTCAATCACTCGAGTGCTAGTATTAGGAGTTGGTATCATGTTTATATGACAATGGTGGAAAATGAATGGGTGAAAATTTTATGGATTCCAGCCAATACACTATGGTGGTATAAATGGCCACAAATTCCTCAGGTGTTACATAGGGGTCATATTTCAAGTAATTATGTTTATGTTCCTTTTAAGAAATCAACATAATTGATTAGTAATTTATAAACCTCTTTGATATTGAACCTTACAAATTGTTCCATTCAATATAGTGTAAGGGAAATAAAATAATGCATGCTTTGCTTTTAGCCAAAGACATGTGAACCTTCCTAGATTTTTTCGACATACTATCTTGTCCACAGTTGCACCGCACCTTATATGTTCACAATTATAATGAGCAACATTATTCTACCAGTTTTCTTTTGATTTTACATAATGAAGAATCATATTCTCAATTGGCACTAGTAGGCCAGACACCTGGAGTACCAAAGAAGTTATCTTATTTATAAATTTGAGATATAACAGAGAACATAAACAAAGAAAACAGTCAAATTTGTTAGGCTTAATTGAAATCTCTATTGCCACATGTACCTTCCAGGGGATGTTTTCCTTCCAACAGTGCCAGTCTTTACTCAAATGTTGCAAAATGGTGTGATATTTGTTCTTCTTGATGCCCTCCATCACAATATGACTGAGTATGTCAGAAATTAGATAAGACAATCACTAAGAGACTCAGAAATTGCATAACACCAAATCAAAATAGAGGGAGAAACATGGATGTAGAAACTTCAAAGAAAAAAACCAAATTAATCATTACAAAATGAGCTAGGAAGAGGGGAAATAACATGTCCATCAAGGGTTGAACATATATATAATAGATTAAATCAAGCCTCTTTAGTATTAGCATTGAAGTGATTTCAATCTAATTGATACATTCCAAACCACAGAAACATCACTTTTCTTCTAGTTATCATAGAACGAAAAAATTAAAATCACCTGGCATTGCATCAAGAACATCATGACAGCTGCTCTAAGCTCCAAATAAAAATGAATTTCATCCCTTTATTTCATCGCAGTGTTTGCCACTCCCTTTGAATGACAACCTTCAAACTTTTGTGCAAGTTAGTTTCCAAGCCACCTTTCCAGTATTGGTACTATACCACGTAGGAAAAACAACCATGCTCTCCACATTGGAGCCCAAAATCCACATTCAGGTCATTTCCCAATAGGTCGAGCAGTAAAGCAATAATAAATCAAATGCTTCAGATCTTTACACATTCGTATTTACCGCATAAGCCAAGACTTGTAATGATATATACTAGTCAATTGCCCTACATGTTAAAATGTATATTGTAATATGTTTAGCAACTAGGAAGCATCTACTTTTCCTAGTTGAAATTGGATATTTACATTGACAACTAGTTTTGTTAGTTACAAAATTTCATGACATAAATGGAAATAATTTCTAAAACATGACTTCTTACACTCCTTCAGTGTGAGTATCTTCACAGGCTTCAGATTGAAATTGTAATCAAGATGAAAATAATTCAACTTCTTTCAGTGCACAAGAAGATTCAACAAATGGTAACCTTGTCTGCAAACTTGAAGCACAACCTCTGCCCAATCTAGTTCAGGTGTCTAGAAAAAATTGGTAGATTGTAGGGAACAAAACAAGTATTTATTCTTTTTATCCTTTGGAGGCCTGTGATGAAATTCATTCAACACATAAAATTTTAGGAGCTTACGAAAGCTCACACAAACCTTCATTGGATATGTGGGAGGACTGCAGGACATGAAACATTCAAGGAATAAAATCCATGGCACATGCAAAAAACAACTAAAGAACATGAATATGTGTCATGCATTAGAAAAATGCATACCATTGTTCCTTATACCAATCAGAAACAAGAGGAATATATTTTTCTTGTCACATATGACCTGATCACATATTGAATGGGCATGGAGCAAACAATAATGAAATACAATAAGTTGTTGTATTTGTTAAAGTGGTGTATCGTGAAACAAATGTTCCACACCTTCTAGAACAAAAAAATTATTGTATTCATATTCCTCATAAGTTTTCCTCTCATGACAATTAGTCTTATGAGAATAAATTGAATGAATTAGAGGATCAAAATAAAATGTTGGTAAATATGGATTTTCAGTTTTTATGTACATCACCATGGGACTGTGATATACACAAAGTTTAACCTTCTTAGGCCTGTTGTTGTAGAGATGAGGAAATGCAATTTTGTACTCTGTCCGAAGTGGAGAGAGGATAATAAGCTTATTAATATCATTGAATTAATTCTAGTCTTCATCACCCTTCTCCATATCTCCATACAAAGGCTCAAATTTTGGTCCCCCTACTATTAAAATGGACATGTCAGTAAAAGTATGAACGTGATTGCAGAAATAACAGTTGTGACAAGAGAAAACAAAGTAGATGATCAAAGATTGAGACAAATATTTTCTGGGCATATACTTCATAATACCTAGTATGCACATGTTCAATTCTTTTTCTATCTAAATTGACTCCATATCAAAGAGATAGAATCAGTTTTTATCAATCAAGTCAAAAAGTATTTGTCATGTGAGATGATGCAAAGTTTCCATGGTGGGAAGTGATAATTGCCATCTTCTATAAATAGGACCATTTATGCTCATTGATGATGATATTTCTGCTCATAAGCCTCTCATGCATGGTGATGACACATACTGATGAATTAGCTTTGAAGAGGGATACATGCAAATTTTGAAAAAAGAAAGGTTTGTTTTGGACTTGTTAATGAAAAGGGATTAGTTGGAAGAAAGGAAAGATAAATAATTAGTCAAAAACAGTTCAGACTAGGAGAAAAGACCCAAAAGTGTCCAATTCTCATTTCTAACAATTTTTTATGAAACTGAGCCCAGAAATAAAGCACTGTGAATAGGTGTATATTACCCGTGCTACAGATTCTAGATCAAATTAGAGAATGATATTTTCATCCTATAGCATGCACAAAAATCTGAAATAACAACACTCTCCTTTAGAGGCCCAACACCCTTTGTGACAACATCATACGAGCATCATAAAAATATTTGTTGTAGGTTATCTATGCTCTTAAATAACAGATATCACAGCCACTTTTTGACAGGACAAGCACCTTTTAAATACTTCTTTCTAAATGACTATATTGAAGATGAAGTGTGCCTTAATCAATTGAGAGGTTGAAAGGGTCCTTTATGGGTTGAAGAAAGAAACATGTGCATAGTAATCATGGGTTGATGAGTACTTACTGAGTTTGGGTTTCACCAAGACTGTTGTAGATCATAACCTTTATGATTTATATCCAAATACTTTGCTACTAGTGTAGTTCCAAATATTAAGTTCTATGTTAATTTAGCTTCAAATTTGGTAGATTCTTTTTTTTATATGTAGTTGATTGGTTCCATGATGTAACTTGTGAATACTAGGCCTAGCATATGTTTTGCAGTGAATAGTTCAACCCTATTCATGGTTGAACTCAAGCATACTAACTATAAACTTGTTAAGCATGTGGATACTTGAAGGGCATAGTTAAGTATGGCTTGAAGTATGCAGAAGATGGTGAGTTGGCATTGCATGATTTTGTTGATAAGAAAGAATAATAAAAGTAAGCACCTTGGAAATGATTATCGAATTCAGCATGACTTGAATCTATACAAAACTTATTGGTATGAGAAGTCTGATATGCCTCTTGAATTACATAAAGCAAGAGCCCTATTGGGAGATGTTAACAAATAATAAAAATATTCAATATTTATTCTGAAAATGAAAAGTTTCCAGATTCTATAATCTCCCTTGCAGTACACAGCATTAAGAAGTAGTAAGTCCTTTGATTTGGAGACGAAAAAAATTATGATTTTAATTTTCAAATAAATCTTGAACATCCATCTGAAACTTTTAGATAATGATTCCACTAGGTATTGCCTCATTGTCTTGCTCTATTATCTCTTGAATGCATTTAGGTGAGGGGACTCTAAGGCTGAATTGTTCATTGAGGTAGAATATTTGCTACTCTAACATTATGAGCCTTGATGAGGCATCCCCAAAGTAACATGAGCACCATTCCTTTCATATGCCTTTGATGGAGATTAGGTTCCTTTGAGATTGAGTCTTAATGTCTTCTTAGGTTGTTCAGAGAGAAGTATGAGAGGAAGTCTCAAATACTACAACCTATTTAATTTCACCAAAATTAATTTGTGCTACCCATTAAATGGTTGTTTATATCCTACAGCCAAGCTAAGAACCCATGAATTATGGTAATGTGAATACAACTTCTAGGTGGATGGGAGAAGATAATGGGGAGTTGGCATCTAAAGGTTTAGACATTCAATACTAGGCATGAATACATATATGTAGATGCAACAAATATTTGAATCTTGTGTAAAAGGAATCGGACTAGATGTGTAAAATGTAATGGTTTAAGAAAAATTTAAGGAAATAGGAGTGTTAAACCTTCAAACTAGCCTTCGAAATTTCAACCACTAAAACCAGTTTAGTTTCAACAACTTTAATTTGTGCTATAATGACTATTAGAAGTCAAAATTTTCAGCACTAAGGGAATCCATAACATATTCTTCAATGTTAAGCACATAACTTTCTGCAACAACATATTTTTCACCATGTTCAAAATGGGTAATGGAAACAATCATAGAATAATCTTCTCCCATATAATCTCTCGGCTACTAGAGAAAAAGAAGAAAAGAAAAGAATTATTTTTAGTTTTTTCTTCCTACATTATTCCAAATTGTATTGAAATGTGAAGGTTTCAATGCTCTCAGAGTATGTGAAGGACATGACCAAGTGTTGGAACACCTTTTCCAATTACTAGAAGGTGTTTTCCAAGAAATTGTTGATACAATTTAACTAACATATATCATAAAAACATTTTTTTGAAGAGCGATGAGATGCAAATTGAAGTGACAAAAATTAATTTCTTCTAGTTTTTCTAGCATTGGAAACTTGGCCAACCAATTACTACTACATTTCCATTGATTTAGACAAAATGGTTTCTCTTGCACTAATTGGAGCCTTTGTCAACAAAGTGGAAATTTAAAAAACTGAAAGTAATCAACTCATAGTGTTTCTTCATCCAAGTGATAAGGATATGTTACCTTATTAGTGTCCTACCACAAAAATAAAATGGACAAATTATCATACCTATCTAAATAACTAGTTTCCTAGATTATCCACCCATCATTACAATTGCATTAGGGAACAACAATTCAAGGAGAGGGAACTATTAAGTACAAAAAAATAGCTATATTCCAACAAGCATATACTAACTACCATTTAATAATTCCTACATATTTTCACAAGAACAATAACATTATCTGAAGTGTTTCCTTGGAGAATGATTGATTCAAGGTTCAATACCTTAAGTGTTTCCCCAGAAAATGGTTGCCTCAAGGTTTAATTTTGATAAGTAGGGTTTCTTGAAAAATATGTAAATAAGGAAGGCACTCAATAATAACGACAAGTCATTGAATTCCCACAACTTCCAATTAGGATGAAATAATCCAACTTATTCTTTGAAAAGAATTAATACAAATCAAAGTATATCCCCTAGATCCAATAATGGACAACAAAGTTGATTGATGATAAAAGCTAGAGGTGCAACTCTGAATGATTTTTTAGTTTTCCCAGTTTGGGTTTCTAGGATAAGAGTGGGAAGTCTCAACTACCACAACCTACTCAATTTCACCAAATTTTTTTTGGGATACCCATTATGTGGTTGTTTTATCTTATAGCCAAGCTAAGAACCCATGAATTATGGCAATGTGAATACAACTTCTAGGTGGATGGGAGAAGATAATGGGGAGTTGGCATCTGAAGGTTTAGACTTTCAAGCACTAGGCATGAATACTTAGATCTAGCTATGACAAATAACTGAATCTTGTGTAACAGGAATCAAACTAGATGTGTAAAATGTAGTGGTTGAAGCAGAATTTAAATAAATAGAAGTATTAACCCTTCAAAGAAACCTTGAAAATTTCAAACACTAAAACCTATTTAGTTTTTGTTAGCTTCCTATACCAATAGATGTCATATATCATGATTGACTGGGTTTAGCTCTTAAATATGTACATACCTTTGCTTGTTGCAAATGTTTTCTGTATTTGTAAAAAATCAAAAAATTAAAAAATGTAAAGAGGATATGCCCTAGAAAAAAGAAAAAAGGGGAAAAGAATAAAGAAAAGTTCAAAAAAGGAAAGAAAATGAACCCCAACAAAAAGAAAAGACCATGAAAGTGTGCAAGTTTAAATTCCACTACTATTTACTTTTATGTATAATAAAGACTCTGTGCAGCTTGTCACCTATGCCACAATTCATGAATAGTCAAATAGTTTAAGCTTGACTAGTTCATATTTTCAATTTCATGTTGTAGAAATAGAGAATAAAGATCTGAGCAAATAGTTTAATCTTGGTAGATAAGTAGCTAGGTGGAGTGAATAAAAGGAGCTCAATAGTTTAATCTGAGCCCTTGGATGTAATAAGTGTAGATTTAGATAGCTATGACTATGTAAAACAAAAGAAAAGTTGAAAAGGGTTTTCCAGTCTAAGTGCACCCTAATAAAGAAGTAAAAATGCTAGGTTAAGTAGGTAGGGTAAGTAGATGATGGTTGTAGAATAAATGTGTGATGAAGGGTTGACTTTAATTCTTAAATCTTTTTCTTTCATCACTTGGACAAGGTATGTATCACATGGAAGGCACATCAACACTCAAAGTCAAGAATCATTAACCTCCCTACTCATTTCCCCTAAAATTTTCACTAATTTCCTAAGTGGTAAAGGTAATTGCCAAAGTTAAAGGGGCTTAGAGCATTTCTCTGATTATTGGAGGGACCGGACCCTCAGCCCAATAATTTGAAATACCTAAAGTACTTAAAACCCCTTCATTAATATTCACCCTTTCATAAAGTCATTCATTCCCTTTATAAATCTTTTCCCAAGTAAAATCTTATTTTACTTAGGAAAATTAAAAACATTTTATCTACATGAAACCCTCATATATTATTAGCCTAAGTAATGTTATATGATGAAATGCTTTCAGAAAAATTTACTTTGCACACTTCATATTCCATAGTGAAATTAACCACTACTGTTATTATTATGTAATTCCCGAATAAAACGACATTACCCACTCCCGTATTATTATATTATACAAAACCCCAAATTTTTACATATCCCGCCCCGATAGTTAAATATAATCGTAAATCAAACAATAAACTGGATTAATTAGCTAATCTATATTAATTAAGAACCCAACCTCCCCACCATGCTAATGAGAATTAATTAAGTCATCAAGACTAAATAATAACTCAGCGACCAATCAAATCACCCCCGATATGATTAAGTCTTTTAATTAATATCGGGCCCGCCCCTGTTATACATCAGTCATGTCATTGTCCCGACTATCGTCCGATCGAACGCTTTAGATCCGACTACCCTCGATCATATCGTGCGGGCCTTTTGGTCAACCTTTAGCGCGTGATGTGAGCGGTTTTGTGAACAATGCTGATGTTACATGTCGAGCAACGTATGGAATCGCGTGGCTCCTCCCAAATACCAATTACCCTCCATAAGCGGTGCGATGAAACCCGCTCACTGCTTCCCGCTAACGACAAAATGTCAAGTCACCCCTGCTGACGTAACCTATCCGTGTCATGAAACCCAGAAAAAACATTGACTTTGCATAAAAACAAAGTTAATCCATTTTTCATCCTTATTCTGAAAAACTCATGCATGCAACCAGTACATAGAAAATGGCTAACTTGTACCCAAAACCATCAACCACCCTGAAAGTTGCTGCCCAACACCGCTCCAATCCATGGGGTGCTTCCAAGTCAACCAGTACACCATTACCAGTTGCTCCATAATAGGTAATCAAAAGACCGTAGCCTTGGATAAACAATCTTAATACTAGTCATAAGACCTGTTTACTCCGAATTGTTATCAAATCTATTCAAATAGAGATGGAAGGTAAAAGGACTCAGTAAAGAACAATCAAAGTGTATCAGGGTTAAAGAGTATCAGATTGAAGACCAAGTCAAGTAAATCATCTAGCATGAAGATAAACAACATGGAAGACAATTACAAAACAGAGCATATATATTCATGTCAAAGTGAACACAGATGAAAAATAGAGCGGTAAAAGTAAAAAGTAAACAGTAAAAAGTAAAATTAAACATGAAGACATTAACGGTTAAAAAAAGATGAAAACACTTTCACCAGCTACAATGAAGTTTATCCAAAGTAAAAGTGAAAAACAGTTGAAAGGAATTTAAGGTTAAAAGATGAAATCAGAGCAGAAATGGTACATTCTTCAGAAATATCCTGTTTAAGTCATAGTTTTGCAGAACCTATTATGGCCAATCCAAGAAGTATGTCGAAAACATGGAGGAGGATTTTGTTCCTAATAGTCTAATTTTAAAAAAAATATCTCATTTTTTACACAAGGTATTACCAAAAGGGAGATAAGTGCATGTCTTCACAGCCTATTTTTCAGTTTGTGAAAAGTCATGTTTTTGACATCTTTTTACAGAGAATATTGTGAACACCTGGAGTTGAATTTTGGGAAATTGAGAGAGGTTTATCTCAAAAGCATTCTTATTTTGAAAAACCTCTTTTACATTTTACATATCTAACATGGACCGAGATACACAAGCATATCATTGGACCCTAAGTTTGTAGAATTTCCGGGGCAGAATGCACAAAGAAAGGATGTAGTTAGTGACTGGGATGCCTCATCATCTAATAAGAGTTTCTATCAAATTTTACTTTCTCTTATTTGTCACCATAAATCCATAAAATAGTTCCAAATAGATTCCTTACTAAATTTCTATTAATTTAAAACAGTTGGAGATATTTGTAAAACCCATCCTAATATTTTTTAAGGATATTTTAGTTTAGAAATTAGTATAAATACTTCTTCATTTGAAGTATTGTGTGTGGATACTTAGACATTTCTATAGACTCTTTATCTTGGAATAGAAGTGCTAATGAACAACTATTGCATGGCTGGCTGGACAAAGTAGTAAAGCAAAGGACTTTTACAGGATTCCTGTGTCAAACAAGAAACAAATAAGTATTATATATCTTATGTTTTTATAGTTTTCTTGTTTAAATATTCATATGTGTTTCATATCTGAATGATAAACAAAAAATTATATTTCAGAAAGAGCTCTACTGCATTCTGTCTTTAAAATCGTTTATATTCTTAATGTTTTCTTCCAAGCTATCATAGGTAGGGAATTCCTAATTGCTCCCAGCTTTTTAGTTTGTCACTGTGACCATTTAACAAAAAATTCTTAATTGTTTTTTGTTAATGAGCACCCACTTTCCCCCATATTGAACTTTGTTGAAGGATTTTTAATTGCCCTTCCTCCTTTCAAGACCATTTCACCCTTTTAAGCTATCATTTGTATCTTCTTTAGCTATCTTTTCCTATGAAATTCTCATTTGTTAAATCAACCTGATCTAGTTAAGACATATTCAGTTGACTCCATAGCCCAATGGCCTGAAATACCTTGTTCTATCCATATGCTCCTGAATTCCACCTCCAAACAAAATCAAAACCCCCCAAAGCTTTCATAATTAGCCTAATATCCCATAAAACAAAGCTAAATCATAAAGAGAGAGCCCTCTCTGGACTTAGGTTGGCTAGAACCAGAGTCTAAAATATTGGTTTGTGGTTACCTTAGAAATTTCTTTCTTTAACCTTGAGAAAATTTTGAGTGATAACATAGTGGCAACCATATTGGGGAGAACTAACATTTTCTTCATAATTGTTTTACAGGTTTAGATCTGATCTATGATGGTGGACAGTGATTAGACACACAAAGTTTAAAAGCATCCACCTGGCGACTCCAAATCAATTTCACAATCAAGAATCCACTAGAGAAATGAACCTAAAAGAACTATGTGAGAAGATCAGGATTTTAACTTGGATTGTTATCCAAGACATTATGTTCTTTCTCATTGATAAAGTTTTTCAATGTATATTGTATTTTAGAGATGATTTTAGATTAATTTTTTATTATTTTCCTTTGAAAAATGTAGATATAAAATCTCCTTACACATTTGAGCAGCATTCTTCTAATTCTTATGAAGATCATTTTCCAATTGAGGAGAATCAAAAAATTAAGACTGTTCATACAATCCCTATACATATTCTAGTATCTCATAAAGTTCCTGATAGATATAAACCACTCATTTTATGTCCTACATTCCATGCTTTCCCTAACTATTATCCCAAGCACCTCCCTAGGTTTGATGGAGAGAATGTTATCACTGCCCAAAAACATATTCAAGCTTTTGAGAATTATCTCAACTTATTTGAAGCAGATGAGAAGGATGTCAGTGTTAGGCTTTTTACTATTTCTTTACAAGACAAAGTCAATAGTTGGTTCCAAACCCTGTTGGACGCAAGCATCTCAAATATCCAACAGTTTCTCAAACTCTTCCTTGATAGATGGATAATCAAATTCAATCTTCTTGTAATCATAGAAGAATATAATCAGTTAAAAAGACATCCAGATGAAACAATACAACAATTTTCAGACAGATTTAATCAAATCTATTATTCAATACCATTAAATATAAGACCTCTCCCTGTTTCAGCTCTTTTGCATTACCCAAGAGCATTTGATTCAGAGATAGAATTTCATCTAAGAGAAAGAAACCCCTCAACAATGGAACATATGTAGAACATTGTAGTAGATGTAGAAGTTAATCTACAAATTAGAAGAGAAAGGTTGAAAGTAGAAAAAGAGGAAAAACTCGACATTTTGATAAAGAAAATAGAGGAAATGATTCATAAAATCATAATGAATGATGAATTTTTTGCTCAAAATCACCATGACACATTTATTTCACAAAAGGAAAAGGTTGATATTCATGAAAAAAATCCTACTAACTCAATCTACCACAGATTAGAAGATATATTCACAGAGTAATATGTGGAGGAGCAATCTCATGATCTAATATGTATGTTAGGTGACATTACTTCTTATGATGATGTGCCTAAGCTTGATCAATATAATAAGGATTATGTTTCTCAAATCCAAATTAACCTTACAGAGGAATTAGAAGCTAATTTGAGGAAAAAGGAAGTTCAAGTTTAGCAGCCTAAAAATAGTGATCAGCTTGTTCATTTCAGCTATGAGAATGAGGAGGAAAGTGCGGAAAATTTTGAAATCAATGAAGGAAATTTACCATTTTTTTTTCGCTTCGTTTCAGTTTATCAGATATAAATATCATGCAATTAGAAATCAAATGTCAACAAGTTTTGATATTAATTATCTAGAGGGCAATAAAATACTTGTGCAAGACTTCTCATATCTAGATTTGTAGCCCCAAAATGCCATTGAATGTCAGGTTACAGAAGAAGACTTGGAAGCTAGAACATATGATCAAATGATCCAAGATGATTCCCTACCTCTTTGTTTTGAATCATTTCATTTTTTAAAGGAAATGTGGTATAAAATTTTTAAAGAAAAGGAGGAGCAGCTTGTAGAAATCTATGAAGTTCCATTTGAACCTATATGTAATAAGTTGCAGCAATCCTTCCAAGTTCCTTATGATCCAATAGCTAATAGGTTGGATGATGAATGCAATCAAAATTTTTCTCCATTGACAAACTATGAGATTAAAAATCAAGATGATAATGGTTTCACCAGACAGACATTACAATTAGTAGAAATATCATCACAAAGCTCATCTGAAAGTCTGTAGGGTGATAAAGATGAAGGTATTATTTCAGTTTCATGGCATGCAGGCCATACGCAACAAATCTACAGTTGTTAGAATCAGTTCAAGAATAGTGTATATATTTTACAAGATCCTTTTGAATCAGTTTCTAGATTCAACAAAGGAGATTGGGAATTTCCTTATCTTCTCAAAGGTTAACAAAGCTATATTTGATTTTAAGATTTCAATTTTAACCACCAACAAGTACAAGCAACAAAAGTCACCAATGTATATGATGCTTGAGTGGTTGCTTTGGTTGTTTCATTTTACCTAACCAGCAACCAGATAGATGATTAGAGTAAGTAGGTAGGATTCCGGTTTGAATAAATTATGTTTCAATTAGCAAATATATGTTAGATCAGATTCCAGTTTGTAGAAAAGGCTACAATTTCAATTCAAGATTTTTAGTCAAAAGATCATACAACAGAGCATACACATGTGTGGGATAGGCCCAATGGATGAGGCTACTACTCAACGGTGTTCTTGACATTTCACAAGGAAATGCCATCCCCAAGTGGAGCCACTATTAGGTTCCTATACCAATAGGTGTCATATATCATGATTGACTAGGTTTAGCTCTGAAATATGTACATACCTTTGCTTGTTGCAAATGTTTTCCATATTTGTAAAAAATCAAAAAATTAAAAAATGTAAAGACGGTATGCCCTAGAAAAATAATAAAAGGGTAAAAAGAATAAAAAAAAAATGACAAAAAAAGAAAGAAAATGAACCCCCCCCCAAAAAAAGACCATGAAAGTGTGCATGTCTAAATGCCACTACTATTTACTTTTATGTAAAATAAAGATTATGTGCAGCTTGTCACCTATGCCACAATTCATGAATAGTCAAATAGTTTAAGCTTGACTAGTTCATATTTTCAATTTCATGTTGTAGAAATAGAGAATAAAGATTTGACCAAACAATTTAATCTTGGCAGATAAGTAGACAGGTAGAGTGATAAAAGGAGCTCAACAGTTTAATCTGAGCCCATTGGATGTAATAAGTGTAGATTTAGATAGATATCACTATGTAAAAGAAAAGAAAAGTTGAAAAGAGTTTGCCAGTCTAAGTGCACCTAATAAAGAAGTAAAAATGCTAGGTTAAGTAGGTAGGGTAAGTAGATAATAGTTGCAAAATAAATATGTGATGAATGGTTGAGTTTAATGCTTAAATATTTTTCTTTCATCACTTAGACAAGTATGTATCACATGGAAGGAACATCAACACTCAAAGACAAAAATAATTAACCTTCATACTCATTTCCTCTAAAATTTTCACTAATTTCCTAAGTGTTAAAAGCAATTGCCAACGTTAAAGGGGCTTAGAGCATTTCTCTGACTATTGGAGGGACCGGACCCTCGGCCCAATAATTTGAAATACCTAAATTACTTAAAACCCCTTCATTAATATTCACCCTTTCATAAAGTCATGCATTCCCTTTATAATATTTTTCCCAAGTAAAATCCTATCTTACTTAGGAAAACATTCTATCTACATGAAACCCTCATATATTATTAGCCTAAGTAATGTTATATGATGAAATGCTTTTGGAAACATTTACTTAGCGCACTTCGTATTCCATAGTCATATTAACCACTAATTTTATTATTATGTAATTCCCGAATAAAACAACATTACCCACCCCCGTATTATTATATTATACAAAACCCGAAATTTTTACATATCCCGCCCCGATGGTTAAATATAATCGTAAATCAAATAAGAAATGGGATTAATTAGCTAATCTGTAGTTAAATAAGAACCCGACCTCCTTGCCATGCTAATGAGAATTAATTAAGTCATCAGGACTAATTAATAACTCAGCAATCAATCAAATCACCCCCGATATGATTAAGTCTTTTAATTAATATCGGGCCTGCCCCTGTTATACATCAATCATGTCATTGCCCCGACCACCATCCAATCAGACCCTTTAGATCCAATGGCCCTCGCTCATATCGCACCGGCCTTTTGGTCGACCTTTAGCACGTGATGTGAGCACTTTTGTGAACATTTCCGATGCTACGTGTCGAGCAACGTATGGAATGGCATTGCTCCCCCCAAATACCAGTTACCTCCATAAGCGGTGCAATGAAACCCACTTACCACCTCCCGCTAACAACAAAATTTCAAGTCACCCCTGCTAACGTAACTCGTCCATGTCACGAAACCTACCAAAAACTTTGACTTTGCATAAAAACAAAGTTAATCCATTTTTTGACCTTATTCTAAAAAACTCATGCATGCAACCAGTACGTAGAAATTGGCCAACTCATACCCAAAACCATCAACCACCCTAAAAGTTATTGCCCAACGCCGCTCCAGTCCACGATGTGCTTCCAATTCAACCAGTACACCATTGCCAGTCACTCCATAACAGGTAATCAAAAGACCATAGCCTTGGATAAACAATCTTAATACTAGTCATAAGACCTGTTTATTCCGAGATTGTTATCAAATCTATTCAAATAGAGATGGAAGGTAAAAGGACTCAGTAAAGAACAGTCAAGGTGTATTAGGGTTAAAGAGTATCATATTGAACACCAATTCAAGTAAATCATCTAGCATGAAGATAAATAGTATGGAAGACAATTACAAAATAGAGCATATAAATTCATGTCAAAGTTAAGACAGATGAAAAACAGAGCGGTAAAAGTAAAAAATAAACAATAAAAAGTAAAAGTAAACATGAATACATTAAGGGTTAAACAAATATGAAAACACTTTCACCAACTACAATGAAGTTTATCCAAAGTAAAAATGAAAAACAGTTGAAAGGAATTTAAGGTTAAAAGATGAAATCAAAGAAGAAATGGTACATTCTTCAGAAATTTCCTGTTTAAGTCATAGTTTTACAAAAACTATTGTGACCAATCCAAGAAGTATTTCGAAACATTGGAGGAGGTTTTTGTTCCTAACAGGATAATTTACAAAATCCTCCTAACAGGATAATTTACAAAATCCTATCTCACATTTTACATAGGTATTACCAAAAGGGAGATAAGTGCATGTATTCACAGCCTATTGTTCAGTTTGTGCAAAGTCCTGTTTTTGACATCTTTGTGCAGAGAATATTGTGAACAACTGGAGCTGAATTTTGGGAAACTGAGAGAGCTTTATCTCAAAAAATTTCTTATCTAAAAAACACTCTTTTATTTTTTACATATCTAACATGACTGAGATATACAAGCATATCATTGGACCCTAAGTTTGTAAAATGTTTGAGGCAGAATGCACAAAGGAAGGATGCAGTTAGTGACTGGGATGCCTCATCATCTAATAAGAGTTGCTATCAAATTCAACTTTCTCTTCTTTGTCACCATAAATCCATAAAAACAGTGCCAAATAGATTCATTAATTTTGAATGTCCTTTATTAAATTTCTATTAATGTAAAACAGTTGGAGATATTTGTAAAACCCATCTTGATATTTTCTCAAGATATTTTAGTTTAGAAATTAGTATAAATACTTCTTCATTTGAAGTATTGTGTGTGGATTCTTAGGCATTTCTATAGACTCTTTACTTTGGAATATAAGTGCTATTGAACAACTATTGTATGCCTAGCTAGACAAAGTAATAAAGCAAAGGAATTTACAGGATTCCTGTGTCAAACGAGAAACAAATAAGTATTCTATATCTTAATTTTTTATAGTTTTCTTGTTTAAATATTCATATGTGTTTTATATCTAAATGATAAATGAAAAATTATATTTCAGAAAGAGCTTTATTGCATTCTGTCTTTAAAATCATTTATATTCTTAATGTTTTCTTCCAAGCTATCATAGGTAGGGAATTCTTAATTTCTCCCTGCTTCTTAGTTTATCACTGTAAACATTTAACAAAAAATTCTTAATTGCTTTTTGTTGAACTTTGTTGAAGGATTCTTAATTTCCCTTCCTCCCTTTCAAGACCATTTCACCCTTTTAAGCTATCATTTGTCTCTTGTTTAGCTATCTTACCCTGTGAAATTCTCCTTTGTTAAATCAACCTGATCCAGTTAAGCCATCTTTAGTTGACTCCATAGCCCAATGGCTTGAAATACCTTGTTCTATCCATCTGCTCCTGAATTCCACCACCAAACAAAATCCAAACCCCCCAAAGCTTTCATAACTAGTTTAATATCCCATTAAACAAAGCTAAATCATAAAGAGAGAGCCCTCTCTGGACTTAGGTTGGCTAGAACCCGAGTCTAAAATATTGGTTTGTGGTTACCTCGGAAATTTCTTTCTTTAACCTTGAGAAAATTCTGAGTGATAACAGTTTCAAGAACTTCAATTTATGCCACAATGACTATTAGAAGTCAAAATCTTCAGCATCAAGGTAATCCACAACATATTCTTCAATGTTAATCACATAACTTGCTGCAGCAACAACCACACCAACATAACTTGCACCATGTTCAAAATGTGTAATGGCAACAATCATGGAATAATATTCTCCCATGTAATCTCTCTACTACTAGATAAAACGAAAAAAGGCATTATTTTCAGTTCTTGCTTCCTACATTATGCCAAATTGTATTGGAATGTGAAGGTTGTAATGCTCTAATTGTATGTGAAGGCCATAAACAAGTGTTGGAACAACTTTTCCAATTACTAGAAGGTGTTTTCAATGAAATTGTTGATACAATTTAATTGACATATCATATCATAAAAGCATTTTTGGTGAAGAGCGAGGAGATGAAAATTCAAGTGATGGCAATTGACTTCTTCTAGTTTTTATAGCATTGGAAACTTGGCCAACAATTGACAACATGTTGCCATTGATTTAGACAAAATGCTTTCTCTTGCACTAATTGGAAGCCTTTGTTAAGAAAGTGGAAATTTTAACAATGAAAGTAATAAACTCATAGCAGTTCTTGGTCCAATTGATAAGGCTATGTGGCCTTATTAGTGTCCTACCACGATAATAAAAATATAGACGGCTTTTCATACCATATCTAAATAACTAGTTTCATATCTTATCCATCCATCATTACAACTACACTAGGGAAAATAAATTCAAGGAGAGGGAACCATTAAGTACAAAAAAAATAACTATATTCCAGCAATCATATACTAAATACTATTAAATAATCCCTACTATTTAATAATTCCTACATCATTTCAAAAGAACAATAACATTATGTAAAGTGTTTACCTTGAAAATGGTTAATTCAAGGTTCAATACCTTAAGTGTTTCCCTAGAAAATGGTTTCCTCTGGGTTTAATTAATTTTGGTAAGTTGGGTTTCTATAAATAAATGTAAATAAGGAAGAAAATCAATAATAATGACAAGTCAGTGAATTCCCACAATGTCCAGTTATGATGAAATAATCCAACTTGTTCTTTAAACAAGAATAATACCAATCAAACTAGATCCCCTAGATCGAAAGGTGTGGACTGGGAAATTGGTCCTAGCAGAAAAATGACAAAATAAATAAATGTTTTACTTAAATCACTTATGGAAAAAGAATATTTAGAAAAAAGAATCCTTATTTTAAGGTTTCATACTTGGATAGTTTAGATATCAATAAACAAAATTATCATAAGAAATAAACCATCCATTCTGAGTGGTAAAATCAACAAACTTAAGAACATGGTTTATGATTCCATAAAATAAATCTATTGCATGACTCATGAACAATATGAATACCAATCAAAGCAAATATCCTAAATCCAAAGGTGTGGACTAGCAAATTAGCCCAATGGTCAAAAAAGGTAAAAGAAACAAATGGTTTCGTTTACCTCACCCACATATGTGGACATAATCTTTCTTGGTGTCAAAAGACTTAAGAATCTGGCTTCTGAATCCATAAAGTGAATCTTTGTAGACTAGGAAATTTGACCATGGGGTTAATGGAAAAAGAAACAACTATTTTAGAATACTACACTCTTGAATGTGGACACAATCTTTCTTGAAAAAGTGGTGAAATGACATCTAAGGAAGGATAGCATTAAGGGGATCATTTGACACCTAGGAAGATATTTAAGTTGAAATGAATTGTAAGGAGATATGGAGCTAAGGGGATCATTCAACACCTAGGAAGATATTTAAGTTGAAAGGACTTTGAGAGTTGGGGCTAAGGGGATTATTCAAATTTGAATTGAACCTAATAAATACAACCTAAAATTAAGGCAAACCAACATAGCATCCTTAAAGGGCTTGAGTTAGCCTTAAACATGTCTAATGCATAGGAAATTAAATTCTAATGCTTATGATTTATAGAATAAATCACATCCTAACATCAGAATTTTGCAAAGAGATTATGTTCAAAGATAGTTCAAGGTGGGTTGACTAAATTCACTTTGGACATGTCTCAAGAAATTTGCATTTGAAATTGCATAGGCTAGATAATATCAGGAAATTCAACCTTAATGATTAATACTTTAGAGATTAAATCACATTCGCAAAGGACTTGCACCTACATCAAACATGTCAAGGAAGGTTGAGTTTGTTAGTTTTGGACATGTCTCAAGAAATTTGAATTTGAAATTGGATATGCTAGCTAATATCTTCACTATCTTCAAAGTACTTGCACCTGCATCAAAAAGGTCAAGGAAGGATGAATCAATTAACTTTGGATGTGTCTCAAGAAATTAGAATTCGAAATTGGATAGGGTATCCAATCTCATGGCTATAAAGGATGATGGTACCCTAAGAAATATTTAACCATTATTAATAATTTCCCATAGTATATCCATATTCTCACTCCCTGTTCTTGAAGCTACTACGATGGAAAGACTCTACAATGTGCCCAAAACCTTATAAGATGTTGTCAGACTTTACGACACATGATATTTTCTATAATGGACTAATGCTTTATTGTTAATGTGATGCTAGGACTTTCAAATGGTCGGATTTTCAGTGGAAACTATATACTTGCAAGAATTTGTCAATATTTTTTAATTCTTTTTATTTTTTGGTGTGTCTACCTAATTAAATATGTATGCTCCTTCTTTGTTATCCCCTCTTCCTATGATTATTATTTTGATTGACAACTCCTCAGTGGGAATAAAGTGGCAACATAACTCAATTCACAAAGGGAAATAGTTCTTATGCTAGATCAATGAACGCATTGCTAATTGAATATATGAATCGAAAAGCAGAAATGTACAACACTCAAAACTCCATATATTAACTCAAAACAGGAGCTCACATTTTTTTCTCTCTTACAAACACTCTAAGACTTGTGTAGAGAGAAAACAAGGAATATTATAGAAAACAGGCTCGAGAAACAAATAAAACTAATAGTTCCACAGTTATTTTCAATGGAGCTTCAACAAATCTTGCACCCTTCCACTAACCAAAAAGATTGAAGAAAGAAACAGAGGAAAAAGTTACACACTCTTGAATCTTAAACATCCTTAGCAAGGACATGTAATATCAATGATCGTACCTTTAAAAAGTTTAAAGAATCTGCTTGGAAGATGGGTCTAAGTGTGATAGTTGTAATTAGCTACCTTGGAGAAGGGATCAAAATTTAACTCATACTATGAATACCAAAAAAAAACTAAAGCATCGCAAATATCATTAAATTTTGATTTCCGCCTAATGGATCTTTCATAAAGAGGCAAAAAGAGCATATAAAGTCTAAAAGTGAAATGCAGCTTAGACATGGGCTATTTTACACTTTCCCAGGGAAAGATACAATACGTTTGACAAGCTTGAAATTTAAAATAAATCATCAAAAAATAAACATTTAAAATGTCAGATAATATAAGATTGAAAAACGAGGTAGACATAGGACAAAAATATGAAAAAATTAATAGCATGGATATAGCTCACTTTGAAGCTTGAACTCTGCAACATAAAGTTTGGTTCTAGTGTTTAATGTAACCATGTTTGGATGGGATCCCTAGGGTAAAATTTTGTCAGTAAAAGTCAATTTTTGTAATAGTTTTTCTAAAATAATGTAAAGTCTCCACAAAATATGGAAGTGGACCGCAAAGCTAAGTAAGATTCAAAGGGGCCTTAGTCCCTTTTATGGGTAGGTTATAGGTCGGTTTTGAGACTCACCCATGGTCCATGGGCCATGTTATTATAATGAAAACACTATATATAGTTGAGTCATAGCAAGTCTAAGTATCGAACTTTGGAGAGAGAATCATTGTAAGGACAATTTGCTAAGGCAGGAAAAGTATGTTTCCAGTACTTGGGCGAAAGGGGAAGGCTCCTGTGGCTGAGTGCGTGGAGACTTTAGTAAGTCCGCAGCTGAGTGCGTGGGCCCCTCCAACTGAGTGTGCAGGGTGGAATGACTCTGTAACTCAATGCTAAATCTAATAAAAATTATTTTGGATAGAATATATTGCATATGTGCCTTGTTTCTTATCTCTGTTTAAGTTTATGAATCTTTGCTCAATGATCTGTTTTCTATGAATTAAAGTGTATTTTCTGCGTGAAATTGTGGGATGTATAATATTTATGCATGATAAGAGTAATTAAATACCTTCGCGAAGTATTAGATAGATCTTTGTAATTAACTATTCGGAAAGGGGTAGATCTGCGCGAAGGCATATCTAGGGATATGATTTATTGAGCGAGAGCAATGAATCTGTACCTTTTATGCAAGTTAAGTATGATTGTGTACCTTCACGAAGATCTGAAGGTCATTTCAATAAAGTTGCAGTAGTTGATAGTCGGAAGGAATAGATCTGCATGAAGGTAGATCTCAGCTATATATCCTCAGGAAGACCATAACGCAGGCCTCTAGATGTAGAAACCTGGTTCTAGCATTCCCCAATACTACTTCAGGTGAGACTACAGCCTACACTATGCAGGTTATTGCTTAAAGGGCCAACAATTAGGGTTTTGTTGGTTGGCGTGAATAAATTTAAACCTGGATCAAGCCCCCTTAAGCCTTCAGATCCAAGAAATTTGTTGGGAATAGATCCTGGTATTCACAAAACAGTTCGGCCACCTTATCGATTGTTTCTTCGTCCCAATAGTCTCCTATATTTGCTACAGAATGGTGTTGCTTTCAGTATATAGTAATTACATTCAAGTTGAATAATGTGCCCGCAATCTTCTCCCGAGTAGTAATCGTGGTGTTCAAGGATTTTATTCATAAATTTCATTGAGGTTTATTTTGATGACTAGATTGTGTTCAGATTAGTGAAGCACCATGTTGCAAGTCTAGCCTCATGTTGGATACTTGTCGCATGTACCAGATCGTGTTGAACTTGAAGAAATGTATATTCTCTATGCCTTTTGGAATTTTTCTTGACCATGTAGTATGCAAGCATGGATTAATTGTGAACCCTAGGAAGATAGCTATGATTGTGAATTTAGAAGCCCCTAGGAATGTAAAGCAGTTGCACATGACATTGGGGCACACTGGATATTATAGAAAATTTATCAAGGCTTATGCTCAGAGAACTGCACCGATGGAAAAGGTATTGAAGAAAGACGTGACGTTTTGTTGGGATTAAGAATGTCAGCACAGTCTGGACGTGTTGAAGGAAAATATGGTGACTGCGTTGATCTTGGTGTTCTCGGATTAGAAGAAATAATTTCACGTTCATGTGGATGCCTCTTGCATTGCACTAGGTGCGGTATTGAAATAGGTAGGAAAGGGAGAAATTGATCATCTGATAACCTTCGTAAGTAGGAAACTGTCAAAGGCTGGAAATAATTACTCCACTATAGAGCACGAAGGTTGGTGATGGTCTACGCGCTACAAAAGTTTCGACATTAATTGTTGAACGTACATTTCAAAATGTAGATTGATCACTCCACTCTCAAGTACCTGGTCAACAAGCTTGTGTTGGGGGCGAAGATTTGTAGGTGGTTGGTGTTGTTCCAGGAATATGGTTTTGAAGTGATTTTGAAGCCCAGATGGTTGAATGTAGGACTATACCATCTTTCCAGGATTGAGACAGGTGAAGAACCAACTAATTTAGATGAAGGATTTCCGGATCTAAAACTCTTTGTTATGCACATTGGGGATGATAATTTTTCAGATATCATTCAGTTTATGACTACTGGAACAACTTTGGAAGGATATTCTACTCAACAGAAGAAGGAACCGGTGGTTTGCACCGTTGATTTTTCTGTTATAGTGTGACATTTGTATAAGATGGGAATAGATTAAATATTGCGATGATATGTTTCGTAGTTTGAGCGTGCTAGTATCCTCACCGAGGAACATGGAGGACTGCCGGGAGGACACTATGTAGGTCGAGCAACTGCACAAACGATCCTACATGCAGGGTTATGGTGATCGACGGTGCATAATTATTCTAAGACATTTTGTAAGCATGTGATGCTTGTCAAAGGATAGGAATGCCTTCGTGAAGAGATGAACTACCCTTGAACCCTCAAATTTCGTTACAAGTATTTGAAAAATGGGAAATTGACTTTGTAGGTCTAATACAACCACTAGGAAGGAAGACATGTGTGCGGTACATTATTACTGCGATAGAGTACTTAACCAAATGGGCAAAAGTGCATTCGGTGAAGGATTGTATTGCTACTACCGTTGTGAAGTTCTTATGTGAATACGTATTAATGTGGTTTGGGTTCCCTAAAGTATTGATGAGTGATAGGGGTACACATTTCCTGAATGAGAAAATCAATGTGATGTTCGAAGAATTATAGGTGTACCATTAGAAGAGTATGCCCTATCATCCCCAAGCCAATGGTATAGTGGAAGTGTTCATAAGATCCTAGATAATGCATTGACAAAGGTTTGTAACATGAAGGGGAACAATTGTGATGTGCATATACCTGTGCTCCTATAGGCATACAGGACAACGTGCAAGAAGTTGACATGCCAAACCTTGTTTAGATTGGTTTATGGGATCAAGGCAATGATGCCCATGGAATATATTTTTCCAAGCCTATGCATTGTGGCTTTGACAAAGATATCATATTGTGAGACCTTGGAGGAATGACTCACGCAGATGATGGGGTTGGAAGAAGATCGGTTTCTTACAAGATTTCACCAGCAAGTGCAAAAGGAACGTTAGAAGGCCTTACATGACAGGCATATTAGGTTGTGCACGTTTAAGGTGAAAAATTTGGTTCTTCTCTATGATATTAAGCTCACAAAGTTTATGGGTAAATTTCAAATGCCCTGGATGGGACCCTATGTAGTCAAAGAAATCACGGATGGTGGCACAGTTCAGCGCGCAAAGCTAAATGGTGAAATATTTCCAAGAAAGGTGAATGGAAATCACTTGAAGTTGTATACAGGGGATCCTACCCCTGTGTAATGACTATGTGGTAGCATGACAATCCTAGTGCTCCAAGTAGCTACAAGGGAGAGCAGGACTATAAACTACAATGCTCGAAGAAGAGGAAACCGCAATATGCAAGTTGTGCGATGAACGAAAAAGGTAAGCCAGAAGAAGTTGCGATAGAAATAGCTGCAATGGACAAGTTGCACCATGGGGGTTGATGTCGCACATCCAGGTCCAAAACTATCCATTGAGGTCATTGTTCATGATTGGATAGCAAAAATGTTGTTAAGAGGAGTAGGTAGGCAACATTTATGGTGAAAATATTTGGAGATATGCCACCAAAGATGCATTTATGATAAGAAAATGGAGGGAATGGTCAGATTTTAATTCAAAATTGCCTATAAATCTGGCATGTTGGTCTACCGAAGAACACTTTGCTTCCTGAAAGATTGGTATAAGCCCTCTTGTTTTTTCTCTATGAATAAACATACATAGGCATATTTTGTTGCAAGCTCGGCATTCGTGAAACTGCCTTAGTATAGCCAAAAGCTTATCCTTAAATAAGTGTTTGTGCCAGCAAGTTCCGAAGCCATTGTCTCTTAAGAAGATACCCCTAAACTTGTGTCAATGGAAGCTACACCATCGATGTGTATGGCACCAAGGTTGCCTAGGCCAAAGAAATCAACTCTTAAGGAGAAGAAGAAGAAACCCCAACCTGTACCAGTGAGGCAGTCACCAAGAAAGAACCCGGAGGTTCGACAGAAAGAAAGGAAGGACAAGGAAAAGTAGCCAAAGGAACTTGTGGATTTGGAAGTAGAAGAAATCTACGATGGAGTTGAGGAATTGGATATCCATGGTCTCTACACCAATGTTACCAGAAGTAGTTTTTAAAGGTGCACTCTTAACGCGTATCCCAGTGTTAAAGCTAGAAGATTGGGATCTCGTCGACCATGAGAGATTTCCTCGTTTGGCCACCAATAAATACATGAAAAAAATTTACTATGAAGAGACTGGGGTCACAAAGCTAGAACTGATGAAATGGGTCAAAGCTATAGAGCAGGCTGGATTTCTGCATATGTTATGTGTGCTACACTTCCATTAATCAATTATCAATACTGTCTCTGTGCATTAGTTTCTCACATTGATGCATGACGGGTGTTTGTGGTTAGGCAAACCCATCCACATAACAGAGATGTTGATCCAGCGAATTACGAAGTTTCCCTATAAAGGGGCGAACCCAGCCAAGAAGTTTGGAGGTAAGAGCAAAGAGAAGGAGCTTGCAAATAGAATGAAAACTAAGTTTGGGCTCGCCAAGAAGTTGTGCAGATACTCTATCTGCTCTATTACAGATCAAGCGATGCAGTTTTCCACTCAAATTTTAGGTGGGGAAAAAATGATAAAATGTCGTGCAAATGAGGTTCTGGTGCCTATAATTTCACTAGTGGCACAGTGCGCAAAGGGGGTGTAGTAGAATTAGGCACAGTACCTTTGCAAGCAATTCTTAGCCAACCGCCACAAAGCACAAGAGGAAAATAAGGCATTCCACTATGCTTGGCTCCTGATGCTAATTGTACTAGCTGCATGGAAACTACCAGAGGATAGCTAGTTTCCTTGCCAGTAGGATGAAGAATTACTGGAGGCAGTAAAGTTTGCTTCGTTGTGGGCAACAAAGGATCCGGAGAGGATCACAGAGTTAACGGTATTATGGATATTGGTCGAGATGGACCTCCAGAAAGTCATAAGTTAGAGGTCAAGGTTGTCTCCAACCTTGCTTGAGCAGTTGCGAGCCTTTGCTGAATTCAAGGCTGACTTTCATAATGTATCTATCCAGGCAAGGCGAGACCCAGAAGATATGTCACAAGTTGCCATACTTAGTTACGGAGGTCGGCATCCAGGAAATTGTGGGACTATGGCCAGCGAAGTGGCAGGATCCCACAGAGCTTGTAGCAAGTACCAGTAAAGGAGGAGAGAGCTCCTCCACATATACAACAGCTGAGCAGAAGAAGAAAGAAGCGAGGAAAGTAATCACAAATGAGAGGGCCATTCAAAAGAAGAAAGAGGTTTGTGCTAAGGCAGCTACTGAAAAAGAGTGTGCTAAAAAATGGCGTGCTGAGAAAGAACACGTCGAAAAAGAAGACACAGTGGAAGTCGAAGCATCGACTTCCAAGCATACTAAATAAAATGAACAATCTGAGTAGGAAGGAGGTGGTAGTGACACGCAGAGCACTCCTTTCAGGCTAAATAAGCAGACCAAGGAGACAACCTCAGGACCCAAGAAAAATCAAAAGTTAAATAAATAGGCACACATGAATCCCATGGTTTGCGTAGACTACTGTAGCCTCGAAAACACCTTTGTACATGATCCATTCCCCACACACTTTATTGATGAGGTCCTAGATAATGTTTTGAAGAATGAAGCATACTTCTTCACAGATGGGTTCACAGGGTACCATCAAGTCTCGATACTGGATGAGGAAAAGAAGAATACCACTTTCACGGGGTCATATGCATAACATATCATGCCATTTGGCCTAAAGAATGCGCCTGTCATTTTCTCCCAGATTGTCATCGTCGCATTCAGGGATTACATTGACCCATTCCTTCAAGTATATATGGATGACTGGAAAATTTACAACCTATTGAAGAAGCACGCCATCCTACTTAGAGTGATGTTTGACTGTTGTAGATAGTTACAAATCTCCCTAAACCTGAAGAAATGTATCTTTATAATTACATTTGGCACATTACTGGGTCACATCATTTACAAGGATGGTGTTTTTGTAGCCCTACAAAAGTTGCAGCAATTGTAAATAAGGACCCCTCGGCCAATGTGAATTAGTTTCGATCAATATTGGGACACACAAGGTATTTTCATAGATTTATCTGCTACTATGCTTCCATCACTATCCCCATGGTGAAGTTGATCAAGAAGGGAGAAGCATTCAAATGGTTGGAGGATTGTCAAGCATCATTAAACATCCTAGAGGAAAAGATGGTAAGTTCTCCCATCCTAGTATACCTAGATTGGAATAAGAAATTCCATGTACATGTCAACGCATCTGGCATTGCTCTAGGGGCAGTGTTAGCACAACCAGGAGAAGGCAACTTGGACCATCTGATCTACTTTTCCAATAGGAAGTTGACGACTGCAGAAAAGAACTACACCATGACTAAGAGAGAAGCATTAGCCATGGTGTATTCATTACAAACGTTTTAGCACTATCTACTTGGGGGTCCATTCAAGTTCTTAACGGATCACTTAGCATTGAGGTACCTGGTCAATAAGCTAGTCTTAGAAAGAAGAATCTGTAGGTGGCTACTGTTGTTCCAGGAGTTTACATTCGAAGTCATCATTAAACTAGGCTAGTTGAACGTGGAACCTGATCACCTCTCAAGACTGGAATCAAGGGAAACTAGATGTTCCCTTGATGACCAACTACGGATGTTGATTTGTTCTACATAGAAGCAATACTGGATTACTTAGAGGAAATTGCAACCTTTCCTGGCCACAAGGCAATGTCCGAAGGGATATACGGTGACACAAAGGAGATATATGGTGGTGTGAGTGAACGATTATCAGTTGATCATGGGGCATCTATATAAGTTGGGTCTCAACCAGGTGTTTCAGCGATATCTCATCCAGCACAAAAGGCAAGATGTTCTATGGGAATTCCACTCTAGAGTTGCAGGGTGGAACGTTGGAGGGAAAGCGATGACGAGAAAGGTTCTGAAAGCAGGGTTATGGTGGCCTATACTCTACAAGGATGCTAAAGAGTACACCAAAGGGTGTGATGTATGTCAAAGAGTTGGAAAACCATCACATTGTAATCAATTACCACTACATCTGGTACGCGTAGTACAAATATTATAGAAGTGGGCAGTTGATTTCATTGGTCTGATCAATCTGCTAGCACATCACTCTCAGGAATAGTACATTATTACAACAACAGAGTATCTCACAAGATGGGTGGAGGCAGTTCCAGTGAAATATTATACAACAGACATAGCTACGGGGTTCATTTTTGAAAACATCATATCAAGGTTTGGGTGCCCAAGAAACCTGACAAGTGACTAGGGAACTCACTTTATAAATGAAACAATCGTGTCTCTATTACAAATTTTCCTAGTCCAACACCATAAGAGAATCCCATACCATTCATAGGCTAATGGGATGGTCGATGTCTTTAACAAGATACTTGAAAAGGGCCTAACAAAGGTATGCTCAGTGAATCGGGATGATTGGGATGAGTGTGTGCCAACCACGCTATGGGCGTATCGAACAACAATAAAGAGGTCACACAAGAAAACACCCTTCTAGTTGGTATATGGATGGGAAGCCATAGTGCTAGTAGAATTCGTAGTACTGAGTATCTTCATCGCTTAGGTTACCAAGATGAGAGACGATGCATTGTTGTAGAAGCGATTGGAAGAATTGATGGAACTAGATGAAGCCAGGTTTCTAGCTAAATTCCAAGAGTCTATCGAGCAAAGAAGAAAAAAGTCATGGAACGATAGGCACATTAAGAAAAAATATTTCACAGGCAGATGAAAAGTTTTATTATATGATAACAATTTTCAGAAGTTTCTGGGCAAGTTTTACTTGCACTCGTTAGGTCCGTTCACACTTGAGGAGATTAAGGAGTCTGGAGAAGTGAAGCTCACACAAATAGATGGAATATTACTACCAAGATGGGTGAATGGCACACACTTGAAGCCTTTCCAACAGACAAACACTAAACTTTATCATTGATTGGGTCTCTAAAAAGGGGTCGTAGGTAGGCTTAAGGTGGGTTAGTAGGAGTAGGTCAGTCAAGTAGTCGATCAATTTAATTGATTTATTTTCAACACAATAAACCCCACGTGGTAGATTAGTTACGACATATATTCCACCACACTACAACCAATTGTGGTCAGGGAGGTCAATCAAAGGTTTCACAAGTCTTTTCCGCCCTACTCAGAGTCTTTTCCGAAATGATTAGGCAATAATACAACTGTTAGGCACATTTCTGTAGGATCTCTTCCCATTATGGATAGAATTAAATAATAAATGTTTTCCATTATGACATCCTTATTACCCATCCACCGCACTTTGTCCTTTTTTGTAATATGTCATCTGAGTCAAGTACAGATTAGTCAACAGTGGATTAACATGATCGAGTTTGCATAGGGAAATTTGTCGTAGCAATTAGTTAGCGAGTCTATTCAGAAGAATCATGTCAAAGTTGGTCTACTTAATTTGCATGGCTATGCTGAAAGTTTCAAAATTTCCAGCTTGGGTGGTAGAATTGTTCATGTAGAAAATCCTCTAGATTCACAAGCTCATGCAATTTACTAAAGCAAAAGACAATAATCTACTTCTACTTTCAACCAGCGAAAGCCCATAAAGATCGATGAAAAAAATAATCAACAAGAGGAAGATAAATCAATGGCACATACCAAAATAAGTATCCGGGGAAAGCCACAGCTCAAAACCCCACTATTTGTATTGCATATATCAGAAATCTGAGATGAGAATACAATGCTTTTTCTCACAAGAACAATCCCAATAGTCAGTATAATCAATATCGCATCTCACAAGCAAGCTCAATCCAAACCTTAGCCTCTTTCCTTGCTCTCCAAAACCCTATTTTATTACATCCTTTGTCAAAGAATTTGGATGAATACAATATTCTTTGCTCAACCTTGATCTTAACCTGCATAAGTATTTCCTATCCTCCACCTAATGACTTCCTTTCGCCAATACTTAGCCAAATTTCCAAGCCTCCAAGCTTCTAATTCTTTGCACAATTCTTGAGAGAATTAGCTTGTATTTAAAGGGAAATTCTTCATCCATAACTGAAAAATACAAGATTACATCCTTCTCTAATTGAATGCATGATATTTACAACTCAGTAAATCATACAACTAATAGTACATTGTCCTTGCACTCTACTCTCAACTGGGTCTTTCTCAAAATCAACATGCATGAGTTTTTGATGAGGGAATCTTCAGTTAAATGGAGTAGCACTAGTGGATGCATTAGTGCACCAACTGAAAGTTAACTCTCTATTAGTTCCACAAACAATTTGGAACTAATTTAAATGAACTTAACTCAGTCAACTGAGTTATCTTAGTACAACTCACAATTAAACTCATACTAGACCCCTAAAATTTTGGGAGAACATACACACAATTACTGAAATACTTCCAACTTGAAATTCCTAAGCTAATTAAGTTAACTAAACTTAATTAACTATTTACAAGTTCCTATGAGAATAGAATTCGATTTTAATTCACAATTTAATTCAAGGACAAATTAAATTGGAATTCATGGATTCTATTTTTAACATTTCGTGTTTCTATTCCAACACTCCCTCTCAACAAGATAGGAATTCAACTCGATCCCAATCGTGAACCTTTGGAATGTTTTTCTGCAACACTTCTCTCTAGTTTTGTTCCCACAACAACTCCAGAAACAAAAAAAATATCCAACCTGAATCAGTATGATGCATCTGTCATAAAAGTCCCTGAATGCTATTGCCCTTGTCTACTGAAAACTCTGGATCTTTTTTACTCTACCTTTCTGCATTGTTGTCAACCCTTCTTTGCACTCTTTATTCTCTAACTGCTTTAGCCTCTATCACTTTGATCTATGACTCCATCAATCGCCATTGATTCCTCCTGCTACTATGTACTTTGGGATCCCGTAGCAAGGTATGATCCATGAGATAAAACCTCTCAATGGACCCTACCCAATTTCAGCCCTCTTGGGACTATCACTTCACATTACCCCACCTCACACTTGAAGGTATGGCTGCATGTGATCCCTCTACCCACCTGACTTGAAATTTCCCCCTACTAGAGGTCTTTGCATGAATGGATGCCTCTACTTTGTCTCCTCTTGGCTTCTCCAATTGTGGCAGCTCCAGAATTTCTTGAAGCTTCTTCTAAGATTGCCTCTTCTCTACTTGAGTGGATCTCTCCACTCAGTCCCCTCTCAGCTTCTCTAGTTGAGGTTGCTCCAAAACTTCCTAAA